>JBAMHZ010025684.1:0-18754 GCA_037177395.1 Alpinia galanga
AACAAAGGGAGACGCTTCCATTCTCTGAAGAACCCGGCGAATGATTAAAGATCGCATCTTTGAGAGGAGATGACGATTACGATGACGGTGAAAGATTCCCAGAATTAATTTTCAAAATCTTTTGATGATCTTACTTTGATAAGCCATTTGTAACCTCTCTCATCCATTTGATGAAAATGTCTATATAGTCCCTGTGCTACTGTACAAAGGTAAAATATTCAGTTCTTAGAAATTTATGGTTCAATATTTAATCATGATGTATTTATAAAAATTTTCTCTAAATGAAGTGACAAATTATGGCTGTTGAGACTGTCTATACAAGCATTTTTATTGTATCACGGTGATCAATCCTAAAGGATCTGTGGGGGCAAGATTGGTTTTCTTCAAAATTAGTTGAATCAAAGATTCTGATACTTAATGCTAATAAAAAAAAGTTCACTTACTTTTTAGAAATTTTTGTGAATTGCTTATATATTATTCTTCAAGCTATTTATTTTTTATATTTTTTTATATTGCTAAAAGATAATAATGTTTATCCTCAGTGTCTCTTCACTATTTGTCTAGGGAGAAAAATCACATTATCGAATAGTCTCCTATGTGATTGGATTATTTGTCCCTAAGAAAATGAATCATAGGAGAATCAATCTTTGTTCATAGCAATTCTATCACTAATATAAATTCAGTTAGTGGAGGCTATATATATATATTTTTGTATGGTATTGATTTACAAATGATGTCCCTAAATTCATTATGAACTTTAGCTACAGCAGGATGAAAAATAAAAGACCAGCATTTAACAAAAAAAAAAAAAAAAACTTGGCATCAGCTCACTGCACTAGTGTTAATAAATTAGCAGAAGATGGCACTAATCCATTAGCTACATGAGTTGACAACTTATCTGATGTGGCAAACATCATAAGTGGCTTTGGAACAAGAATTTAGCAATCAAGTAGGAAGAAACTTGGTGATTCAACTATACAATTGACAGAAGACTCACTAATCCTTACCTTGCCAAGTTGTCCCTTCCAGAATCAATCGATACGGTCAATCTCCTGGCTGTTTTCATGAAATCACTGTAACAAGTGAAGGTAAAAAATATAAGCTATATCTTTATGATGATTATCACAAGATAAGATCTAGGACATGGAATTGGGAATTGGATGCAAAATCTTAGTAATCAATGAAGAAAATTGCATTTGGAAAAAGGATTACATGAATTGTGCAAGCAGAATATAATGCAAAGGGTGATGAAATAACATCCGGGAATTGTTTATAAACAGTTAGAAAAGATCCTAACCTGAAAGGTTCATCTCCAGTGTGTTTAATGGCACCTGTCGTGTCCTTGTACACTACCTGACTTGTCATCTTTGAGCAGTTTATACCAAACATGTCAGCCAGCCTCCCATGAAGTTCCTCATAGGAACTGAAGACTGAGAGGTCCAGGGTGCGACCTACATCCTCGGATTCCATAAACACCTTACATTGCCCAGTCTCTATATCAAGCTCCAAAGGTTGATGTTCCTCATGATATGGGAATGCTTCAAGAGACCTTTTCTGAGTTAGTGCAAATCTCAAACCATTGGACTTGTTTGATGACTTGTTGATATTCCCATCTGATGGACTGTTTCTAGTAGCATCATCGGTAGTGATCCTATGCTTCAGTTTACTGAGGAATACATCTTGCTCGGTGAGTATTGGCTGCCCAAAGAGCATCAGTTGTGTTGGCTTAGTATCTGATGATTTTTTCAGGCTTTGAGAAGGATGAGCAATAGTTAGCAAACAGGACACATTGTCATTAACAGGCGGACTGGCAACGATAACCCCAGCAGAAATTCTCGAGGGGGGAGTGGCATAACCAAACCGGCAAAATGCTGGATAGAACAGACCTGTTGGAATTTTGTTAAGGTGAAAATCTGATAAAGATAGATCAAACTGTGCATGCCTGGCTCCCTGTATGGCTGCAGGAATGCTGCCCTGTAGGAAGAGAGGGTTTCCGGTTGAACTTTTAAATTGATCGTCAAATGGAAAATTGAGGTTTTGGGGAATCCTTGATTTTTTCATAGGAGGTGAGAGATCTGTAAGATGTACAGCTGGTATGTTTGAGACCAGCTCAACAAGCCAAGGGTTAACCCGTCTCACATTCTCTAACAGGTTTGGTTCATCCCATGTCACCTGTAAAACCATTTGAAACATCTTTTGAATTAATTAAGAAAAAACACTATGAAGTTGGAGAATGCCAAACTACTAACAAAGGCTTGAGCATTGCAGGTTTCAAACTATCAAGTTTTTGGAAGAAATCTAGTACAGTTTAGATTACAGGAAACATTTTCAACATCAGTTAAAACTCCAAATTAGTAGATGTCATGTAGTAGAAAGCAAGACTATTATTTGTTTGTTATGATTAATGCTAGTCCATGGCCATGGAATTAGAAAACCAAGGATCTAAAGTTCATGTTTTCTTTATTACATGTCAATCAAAATATGTATTGCTTCGCTAAAATTGTTGATAATATTTCAACATTTGAACTAAGAAAATGTAGAAGGAATGCGAATAATGTAGATGAATATCAAAATGAAAATGGAAAAGAATACATGGAAATTGTACTTGGTTTTTGATATATACAAGAACTTGTTTAAGGTCCAACCAAAGATTTTGAAATACGCATTTATAATCCATGTGTACCAGAAAGGTACAAGAGAATCAGAAAAAATGATGTTGAATGTAAAATGTGCTCGCTGGATCAAAGATCTGCATAGATAATGCAATGAGAAGGGATACCTGAAGAAGTCTCCATGGTGAATTAGGCCATCTTACTGGATCTGCAACCTGAATTGAAGATATACTCCCCATGAACCAACTGATCCTTGATGAATCTTCGGTTTCAAAAGCCATTTTAAATCTCATCCCAGGGCACCACTGGATTCTCATTGCTGCTTTTACTGCTCCAGTCCTTACACAAAACTCCGGTGTGCTAGCTCTGGGGTAGTACATGATCTCAAATGGCTGACCATTTGCTGCCTCAAAGACGGAATCTAGTAGCACCTTGCTCCTTCCGCTCTTACCTATACAGGAGTCAGAATTACCACCATTATTTCTCGACAATTTGCTCTCTTCCTCCCTCAGGAAGACAGCAAGACCACCACAGTTGGATCCACCATTCCCACAAAGGGAATTCCATCCTACCCTAGTTTCTGGGCCGTCACTAATCCTGCCTACTCTGGCACGGCGAATGCCAATACAGAGATCACCATTTTTGGCTCTAAGAAAAACTATGGAATCTCCTGCAATAAGTTTCTTTTGATTAACAAAGTTACTCCATCCTGTAGTTAGCAGATGCCGTCTAGGTGTTCCCCTGTATATGTGCCTAAACTTCCATGCCTCACCGTGCACATCTTTTGCAATCACAGTCTGTACAGGAGGGTCTGCAGAGTAGTCCAACCTGGGGAAGATGGTCTCAGCGCAATATCGGGGCACAGAGAATCCACCACCGTTGTTCGCATCTGATTGGGTCAATGTCTTCGCAAAAGATGCAGGGTTTTCTTGTGAACTAAATTCATTCATTTGAAGATCCAGCCCATCGTCTTCGATATAGTCCAGTTCACTGTCCCTAAGGGGGGTCATCTGGATCCTGGCAAAGACCTCATCAGTTTCATGATCAGCCATGAACTTGATTGCAACGACTCGGCAGGGAATTAGTGGCGGTATGCGCTGGGATCTACCCAAGTCCACAACCTCTTGAGCATGCTCAGCATGGCCCTGGGGGAAGTAGTAGACCTTGGAGTTCACTGTTGGCATTTGAACTATCCCTCCAGCGCAAGCATGCCACAGCTTAGGGTCGACACACTGGTCTCTGTCCTTCATTGATGGTTCTATCATGGTCCCCCTTTGATGGCAAGAGTAATAAAGAGAAATATTTTACCTTGAAGAACTCGGTGAAAAAATTCTGTCAAAATTGGAAAAGAAGACAAACCTGATTAGTTATCAAACTTAATCATGGACAACAAACTGTTATTATAGGTCTGAATTAGCCTCAGTTAATGGTTCCCACGGCAATGGTATACTATCAAAAAGTGGTTTAACAATTCTGATTAATCAAAAAGTGGTTTGACAATTCTGATTACCTTGAGTCACAACTGAGAACTATGATACTTATAAGTTTAGATATTCTTTTTCTTTTAATTTAGGTTCCGAAATTTTCCAAATTTTACCATGAAATGATTGATTTTCAATATATTATACTTAAGTTTGATACTTCTGATTCTAGTTATATTAACACAATATTTGAATGTATATCCAACAAGACTCAGATCACTAAAATGTGATTGTGACAATAAGAATCAAACTCATACAGCAGATGTACCTTTTCTATACTCAAGTGTGGTTCATTATTGTTGATTCTAATTAGTATGCTTGACATAAAATCCTAGTTCTTATTTGTTTTATGGAAGATCAAATAGAAATATTTTAAAAATTGAATATTTTAGAACTTTCTATATGATTACTATTCAATTTCAACCTATTTTCAAAAGTTAACTTAAAGAGACTCAAAAGTCAAATTTAAAATTCAGTTTGCTAAAAAAAATCATCGACAATATTCTTTGCCAAAAAATTGATGCGTAACGGGATGGAAAGCTTGTGAATGTAAGAACAGAGATACGCACCAAAGTCAAGAGCAAAGCGACAAGAAACTATTGATTGTTCCGATAAAACCAGAAAGAGGATATGAAACATCATTACGGGATGAAACCAACCCTTTCCGGGCATTGTTTCAAGCAAGATAAAGTTGTTATCAGCCAGAACACGAAGAATCGTCTATGCTCGAATACAAATCAAATTCATACAGAGATTGAAATTGCAACAGAAAAAAAAGGCGGTGAAGCTGTCAGTAACACAGATTCACTCGTGGATGAAAAATTAAACAAAAAAAAAATCAAGGGATGTTATCTGGGTGACAAAGGAACCTACCGCCCTCCGAGTAATCGCCCTCGGGCTTCGGGATCTCGCCGGAGAACGAAAGCAGTTCAGATTATCATCTTCTTCCTGCTTCGGCAGCAAAGCTCAAGGTTTTATAGAAGAATAACTTTCCATCAGATCTGATCGGAGGAATCTCGACCGTTCATCAAATCAAACCCGATCCGACACTCCGTCCCTCATTTGGTGGCGTGTCCTTGCGAGAGGAAGGGTGGGGCCCTCGGCGCTGACATCTAATTAATTTAGAAACGTCATTAAGTCTGTAAATATTAATTATTTATGTACTAATTCTCTCACTTGCTTCATGGAGTTAATTATTTATGGCTTTAAAATTCTAATTAATATTCTGTCGTCACAGTCGAATTTTGTCGTACGTGGTCGATAATGACAATTTTTAACTCTTAATTACATTTTCTTTTCTCATGCTTATCCAATCCGATTTAAGTTTTTTTCCAAAAAAAAAAACTTTCATTAATATCTGCAAAAAAAATTAATATTAAAAAAGCAATAAAATTAGAAGTAATAATTTAGATATAACTTGATAATTCAAATTGCCGTAGTACCTAAATAAATTGAAAATATAAAAGAAATAAAAATGGTAATCATTATAAAATGGATTTTATGTATAATTATGGAATTATCGTAGCCATTATAATTTTGTTGTGACCAAACTTGATAGGTGGCTCTCATGTGGACAAATAGTAATAAAAGTACAAAAAAAAAAGGAATAATAATAATAATAATATTACAATTAATTAAATTGCATGGATAAGATTTGACTATTAACATATTAAACAAGTCAATTAGTGATAAAAATAATATCATCATAAAATCTTCATTATATATATATTTCTTGTACCTGAACAAGCGACACGTGCGTAACAATGTCTTTATCGTCTAATCAATTGTTATTGCACAGTAATAAAAAATTTACATTATTTTGTCTGCGTATGTCGAAGGATTGCCAATGCATTGTCGGAGCGATGAAAACTATAATTTAACACCTGAACTCGTTAGGATCACCACCGGCATTTCTCCGGCCGGATCGCAGTCGAATTCTGATTGAATTTCAACTGAATTGCGGCCACCAATATCATGACCGTTAGCGATTACAATGTGGCCGAATTTCGACCACGGTTCGACCAGACTCAATGTTCTACCGGATCACGGCTGAATTTGGCCCTATTTGCAGCCACGGTGCTAACGGCCGCAATTTAATCGAATTCCAACTAAAATCTGACTGTGATTTGATTAGACTCCGATGTCGATCGGACTGAACGACGATGACAGTGACAAGCAATTCGTGACATAAAACTACTGTACATTCCTCGTGCATAGGGTGCGCAAAAAGAGGCACACAAGTTATTAATTTATATATATATATATATATATATACACACACACACAGACTATCATTCATTATTAATATTTATAAAATAACAGATATAAATAATATTAATGAATTTGCATTAAATATATTTTCTATGTATCTGAATTCGAAACTAAAGAAATTAAATCATAAAATTTTGCATCAAAAATTTTGATCTTCATCATAAATTTGGAATTTACATCGTTCGAATTATGATTCTTACAAGTTGCAAAGGAAGGAAAACTTGATAAAATATACAAATTTTGCAGAAGAGGGTAAATGTGAGTGACTATCAACAGGAGTGAGCTCAAGGAAAACCTCCTCCACCACTCACAAGTTCCTACGTCAAAGAACAAGGGGGGAAAAAAGGATAGTTAAAATGCATTTTTATCCCAAATTCTGGAGAAAAAAGTGGAAGTGGAATGATTCGATACATTTTGACCTTCAGTAACACAATCTATAGATCGAAAATAAGAAAACAAACATACTTCAATTGAGTTTATAATGGAAGTACTCACCTTAAAGTATATGTCTAGGGGTTAACTGAAGTAGCTTTGGAAGCATCAAGATGGTTCAATCTGCATGTTCCCAGAAGGGACTCTGGAAGCTCTTCTTGTGTGTTGCCCTGCATGCAATGCGTTTAAAGGCCTTTGATCGTCTTAAATTCTCAAATTGGATTTAATTTTCTTTTGTTGCAGGTGATTATCGATGGAGTACCTGAATCAGGAATGCCATTTCTATCACCAGGCTGTTCAAGTAACCAAGAACAAGACTGACAACTCCCCTAGCAACTGTCGATGAACCAACATCGATTGCAAGCTGCAAGTGAAAATATTCATAAAACATATGATCATGAGCATTAAGCAGCTTGCCATCCAGAACCTAATTCTGAGAATACTCCATTTTACTACTGTATATAGTAATATAATTATACCATAAGCAACAATTTGCAAGTTAATTTTGTTGTCACCATCTCTGGAAAACCAACTGGATGATGTATAAAATCTCACCTCGATGTAGTTGCTGCCGCGAAAATAATTGATTTCCAGTGCTTGACCAACAAGACAAGCTTTCTTACCCACACTTTGCTTCACTATCCAAGAACCCTGCACCATCACAAAGAAAAAACATACTAAACGAGACAACCACCATAATTATTTTGAGTTTATGCACGCACAGCACAGACCTTGGATATATATGGGATGAGCTTAAACCTCGAATTCCTATACGCATCATCTCCTTTGACAAAACTTTCTAAGATAGGAACGCTTTCTAGCGGAGCATCCATCATATAATATAATCCTAGACTGTATGTAGTTGCACCAGGGACCTGTAGCATACGATATCATAAGAAATCTTGCAATGGAATTAAAGCTTTGTTCCTAGTAAAATGGTTAGAAGGGATATGCCTGTATGTTCACAATAAAGAAAAACTCGCTGCCGCCTTGTGTTGCATATTTCTGCAATATCCAATGCTTTGTTACTGAAGAGGATAACAACGACGACAAGAGAACAACACCATCAAAATTTTGACAAGCTAAAGTTTAGAGGAACCTGAACAATTCCCCCGCTTCGTCCGCCGAGATTGTCTTCCCGCTTATCTGATTTCAGCCAATCAGCAGCCACCATCTGCATCAACGTGCTACTGGCTTTCACCTGCCATGGAGTTCAGTTGATAAAGAAATGCATAGCAGTATATGACAGTTTTTGTTCCTGAAATCATTTAGAAACAGACTTATGGAACTATACCATAATATTTTCGTATTTTGTCTTCCATTACATGGGCTTATGTTAATTAAGCACAGGAGTTGCTAGGGTATCCAAGTAGAGAAGAGTTTAAGTGGATTGTTTCCATCTCTTAGTAGTTGTTAATAATTAATACATTGGTTATTAGAGATCAATTTGGAAATAATGTCAATTGCAAACACCCTCAAAATGGCATCTAATTAGATTAGACCATTGTCAACCAGGTGCTGCAATGTTGTCAGAGGCCTTGCACAAAGCTTAAGGGCTGCATAAACCAAAGCAGTCAATCTCAAGTCAGGAGTCTTTGCCGCTAAAATGTGCATAAGCATAAAAAACAAGAACACACATGACGTTGTTATGCCTACACTGTAACCAATAAATAATGCGTCACAATCTATACTAATAAAAATGTAGAAGATATCATATAAAATGACATGTATAAAAATTGAACACTTGTAAAATAATAGTTTAAATTGCTGATGAAATTTACTACACCAAGAACTTAGTAATTGTGCAAGTATTTTTCATTTGCAGATGAGACAGTTCAGTCATGAATTCAGATACCTTTTGCTGATCAATTAAGTAAGATGCGCCACGAATTAAGAATGTCGAAGGATCTGCCACTGCCCAACTGCAAGGCATACTGCAGTTTGTATCTTGGGTGAGTGTGGCTCCGTAGCTACATGACTTGCAGTCTCTTGCAGGTGCTTCTTCTGATTGAGCATGATCCTTTGTTTCAACTGCAAAATGAGAACAAAAATATTATGACTATAAAATGCAAAGATGACAAATATGAAGCTTATCAGTAATAAAAAAAAAGTTTCATGGTTACATATGGATAAATGAACTGACCTGTAATATCATGCAATTTCTTCACAAAATTTTTTGCAGTACCTAGACTATTTACTTCGGAGTCTTGCTCTGACTGATGCGACAAGAAAAAAGATAAGTTATCTCTAGAGAGGCAAATGTGCACCATCATTATATTTGTTTTTGAGTTTCTTGTTCGTTGAATAAAGGGAATCAACAAAACAAAATGAATATGGTAAATCTAGAAATTTTCACCTGGGATTGAAGCAATTCATCTGAAGGCCAGAGTGCTTCTGTTAGATTGTAGTCTGATTCAGCGATAACATCAAAGAATTCATCTGCTGCATCAGTCATTTGATCTAATGATCCACCAGGACCACCACCTGTATGTGTGTGTGGAGATCCTGCAAAGTTTTCGGCCCTACTATTGTCACTTGTCGGATGCATTTCTAACTTGATTTGCTCTTTTGCCATCCGTGGTGACATCATCTCTCCGTTCAAATAATCTGATGAGAAATCTAAGGCACAATTACCATTTTTGGTGCGGAAGAACTCTCGGAGAGCTGCTTAGTACATGATTCAATTTTCTTAATCACATGATGTATTAATGGGATAGAACAAAACTGATTTCTCATGATATAATCATACCTGCAACCCTCCCTGACATTTTCACTGTTATACCCATCGCCGACGATGTAAACAAACTAGATTTCCAAAATTTCCAGTCAATTGCAAGCATATGCTTCACGACTGATTGCTTACCTTGACTCACTGGAGATATTTCATAGCCTCCACCTACAGAAGGTGAAAACAAGTATGCTCATGGCAAATCACCATAAAATTTTAAGAAAAATGATTTCTTAATGCACAGTTTACATTACTTTTAAGCCAGGCACGAATGTAGCCTTTTTCAGGTGGACATCGGTGATGCACGACCGAGTGGTATAGTACAACTATTTGAAATGAAACATATAATTAATCCATAGGAAATGTATCATACACACTTTCCAGACGTCTAAAGTCAACATTACCATATGCTCCATCATCCTCCCTCCTCCAGTAACGCCGTAATAGTAAGTCCCTTCTTTTCATTCCCCTTAAAAATTGATCCAACACTATCAAGCAGCTCATAATTTTTCAGACTAGCATATTTTCAGAGATGATCATACCATGATAACCAATCTCCACGCAACTTCTTATGAATGATATCAGTGTGACCATCCACGTGTTCTATAACTTCACCATCCAGCAAACAAAAATCCCATCTGCAAGAGATTGCAATGTCTTTAAAATTCAACAGAAAGAATGCCTTGCATGAATGGCATAACCAAATGAATATACAATTTGTTAAAAAGGTGAAAGCGGTTGTCTGTCGTCTACTTCAATAAAAAAAATAATGCCACTGAATATAAAGCTCCCAACAAGTAAGGAACCCGCTTACTCTGATCTAGACTGTCCCAGAGACATTACAGTATTGAAAATTTCCTCAGAAGAAGCATCTACAACACCAACAGCCATTATTGCTGGATGATCATCCCAATCCTGAGGGAAACAAATTCTTTAGTTCAATGAGAACTCGTAATTATGCATATTTCTTGATGAAGTAAAAAAGATACCGTGGTCGGAAAATTGATATCTTTGGATTCTTTGAACAATCGCAAACCTACATGTTAAAATCTTATTAATCTCTAGAATTTTTCATATGAAAAAAAGAGAGAAGTTCTTACCATTTTTACAGCCGATTATTGTCCACATAGAAGGTGCCATTACATCAGATGCAATTGGATCATCATTCATAGATGAGAAAAGGGTCCAGTCTAGCAAGTGAAAGAGAAATGTTATAGCTAGTAGCTAATGAATAGTTTAGTTCCAAAGATAATTCTCAAGGAAACAAATATCATGTTCAAGAAATGACAATTCGTTATTGAGATGTTGCAAACCATAGGAGACAAGGAAAGAAATGAAGATCATTACCTATAGAATGTGTTCGTTTTCTCTCATTCATATGGCTTGACCTGGATATCAAGAGCAGTGTAAGAAAACCCAAAATGTTTTTTATGAATAACCAATATGAACTGAACAACACATCACGCCTCAATAAATGATCAAAACTGAAGTAAATCCCAGTGGCATCACTAGATGGATAACTGTCTGTCTTTATCTAAACAGAAAGAAATCAATTAAATTTAGCATAATCACAAGCTAAAAACAAAATGATGTGCTCCCCATTTTAAATACAGAGAGACTTAACTATATGTAATTAAAAAAGTTTGTCTGATTTGCTTTCATACAAGTCCAGAATAAATGGTGGATAAAGACAAACCATAGGGTAGGCCTATGTCCATGATGAAGATATAAAATAATGAATCCTAAGAAAATATACTGTACAAATATATCTCAACTAGAATTTTCACTGGTTCTTATTATTTTGATGTCGCTTATATCTCAACTAGATTTAAAGTTGTTTCTATTTCTGCATGTGTTTTTGCACTGGGTATTCCTCAGTCAAATCTCTTTATCCTCCATAAGATATTTTTATGCCTGCTTTCACTGTTTGACATATATTTTTAGGTTAACAATACATTTTTACTGGTATAACACGTACACACCATATTTTTTTCAAAAATTTCCACTTTAGTCTATGTGGAATGTCAGCCAACAGTGGGAGTGTACAAATAATGTGCCCTTAATTATATAGATAGGAAGATAGATAGATATATTCTTTCTAATCTGTAAATTACCATCCTTGCATGGCTAATGACAATGCTTAATGTTTTGTGTTTTTTTTTCTCTTTTCCAATTTTTTCAGTAATGATCTGTAATGTGTTTTTGCTACTCTTCTTTTGGTACAGATACTTTGCAGAACCATGCAACTATTTCTGTGTTTTTATTTATTCTGATACATTGCACTTGTTTATTTTTATACTTTGACAACTACTTGATGCTTGACATGATAGATTTCGTCTTTCTTATTTCACTTTGCATTTATCTTATTCCTAGCCGTGGAGCAATCCTCATGGTTGTTTTGCATCATTGTGGTCGATACTTAGAATTTGGGTATTCAGAATGTTCAGAGACTGCATTATATTATTTTGTCATCTCATCCTTCCCCAGCTCATTAGTATACTGTAGATTTTACCTATCCCGTATCTCTGAGGTTGTCGATACTTTGAGCAGCAAACATTATCATCTTTGAGGCACTATGGTGTAGTTATATACTGCTTTCAATCAATTAGTTTAAAACCCTGTTCTTATTGCAAAGTGAATACCTGCCTGCCATTTTATCTTTTCTTTTCGAAAAAAAATGGCACAGTTTACAGCATTTTCTCTTCACATTCATTTATGCATTCATGAATTAGCTGGAGAATGGTCTAATTGCCTCCTTAAGCATGCAGGGTAAAACAACAACAGGCAAAATTAGGTGCATGGATTTGAGAGTTAGGATAAATAGGTAAAAAGAAATGCAATGGGAGAATTACAAAGTGCAAAGAGACCACATATTACCTAATAGATTGTAATTTTTTCTTCATGGAAATCGCATTATCCTTATCGTTGTTTGGGAACTCCTGATGTTTAAATAAAGAAGAGTAACAATGTCTCTTTATCAATAAATCTAACTTTGATTAGAAAAGGAAACAGACCTTGAACGTTATTCCCATTACTGTTTTGATCCACTTAGCTGCTTCTTCAGAGCTCCTTGCACCTAACTGCATTGTTCATTGAGCACCAATCTCATCAAGGAATGAAAATAAAAAATGGCAATCTGGTAGAAGTCTGCCACTCTGAGCACAGAATTACCTTCAGTTGGTCGCCGGGCTTGGAAGTGTTATAAATGGTGAAAACATAGAAGACCTGATGACAACCATTAAAAGTAATATTATAGCAACTAAGTTGGTAAAACTATAACTTGAGTAATGAAATGGAACATGAGTCTAAGATGATTAGGGATCAGAAGTACATTTCTCTGGATGCTCTCTCTACCATTGTCTGCGACACGAGTAAAGGAATCAATCAGTGCTTTGCGTCTGGGATCCTAAAGAAGCATATGCATATCAATCTCATTGCAAAGGATTTTATCACAGTTTTTCTATCAGAAGAATGATTTTTAGTAGCCAAACATAATTATAGAGTTTCATGTGTCAAGGAGTCGAAGAGATTCTTCAATTAGCCTCTCTAGCATCAAAATTTTATGACCAGAAACTACAAGATATAAGATACAAGCAGCCTGCCTGGAGTATTTATCTACAATCTCCAGTTTAACTTGCTAGCAACTGTTGACCTCGGATAGGTAGACTCACAACTTACACTCAAATTTGAAACAATAAATTGCATGGTCAATCTGTAGATGCCACGGGTGATGCCACAAAAGAAATGGCTAGGGGAAATGCGAGAAAAATATAGAATAACATGAACAGAAATATGTCACGCCATCTCTTCCATTCAATTGAAAACTCGATCAATTTAACCAGCGGAATAAAATATCAAAAAGGTCAATTCTAACCAAAGAAACCAAGAAAAACAGCAAAGGAAATTCAACATTTTTTTGGTCAGAAGAAAAATCAACACTTCAACACTTGAATTTCGAACAAACAAGCCAAAAGGGCCCATTTTTCTCCCATTCCCCAAAAGAGAGACGCAAAAAAAGGGGGCGAATTCCCAGTACCTCTTCGTCCGGCGTGGGCCAGTTCTTGTAGCAATTGAGGGCGTTACCTTCGAGGACGAAGTACCTCTTCCTTGAGTACTGTAGCCCGAGGCGATTCGACCGGATGAGGTGCAGCCACCCTTCCATTTTCCGTTCATCTCCGCGCTCCATCGAGACAACCCACCTCTCTACCTCTCTCTAGCCGCGACCTAGTTCTGCACCTTTTGCGGATTGTTTCTCCGCCAAAATGATAGAGGAAAGTGGGCAGCAGACGATGCCGAGGACGAATCTCTTGCTGTTCTTATTCGGACTGCGGCAAAAGGAAGCAACTTTTGGAGAACGGAGGGAGGAAGGGTGGTGCCGTCGTCGTAGTAGCCAATCGGCTACCTCCTCCGATGCCTCAACACCGCGCCTCCTCACCAATCCGAGACCCAGGAGCAGCCGGCAACCTTCCAACCGATGCAAGTCCCTATGAACACTCCTCCCTCTTCCCTGCCTCCTCCTCTCTCTCTCGCACACTTGTTGAAGACATGAGACATCTACGATCTCTGATAAAGAAAGCTGCGGAAATGTAGGAACATGAAAGGCACTGAATCATCAATGGAGGTGTGGAGAGTTCCTATTTAGGCTGCATCGGTTGACTGGCTGCGAAGATCGCCCATCCCCCTCGAGCATGGCCTTCATTTAGTACCGTTGAAAAATTAACCGACTATATATATACACACTTCCCTCCTCACAAATACCATTAATTCCATAGTTATCCCTCCTCATTTGAAAATTGGACCTTCATAAAAAGAAAAACCTACTTTTTATATTTCTGATAAAATTTGGAGTTACAAATAATATTTATAAACCGATAAATGCAAAACCCTAGTTTTTCACCCGAGGAAGCATCCACAGCCATCGCCTTTGCGCCGAAGCCGCCCGCCCCAAAGTTGCTCGACGGGACCGCCCTCTCCGCTTCCTCCTCATGGTACATCCTTTGTTAACTTTGATCCCTTGGCTTCGATCTTACTTCCTCCTCGGATAGTGTTTGTGGTTGTCTTAGAAGAAGATAAAATTTGGGGATTGTTTTCCGTTTTTGTTCGTTTTTCGTTTTCTTTCTTTCTGGGGAAGTAGATTGGAATGCTCGACCTAGTAGAGTTTGTTGACACAGGCTAGGGAACTAGGACACCGTGAGAAAATTTGAAACTTTGGAATTACCAAATGGAGTGAGGAGGTTCTGTCAAGCCGGTTGATATATGTGAGCGAGTTACTTGGCAAGTTTTCTTGGAAGGTTGATCTTCTATAATGGGAAGATTAATGCGTCTTCGACATTCGATCTCTCGCTGAAGAAAGCGTGCACTTTCAATCTTTAGATGCACACGGCGTAACATGGTTTGCATTGTGAATGTTGCTGGCCGAGAGATCCAATAGGTGAGAGCGGGGTCGATCACACGAACTGGAGCAGTGTCCAGGAAGAACGTGCTGGAGCCCTTCTAGGAGGTGTTGACTGCGATCCGAGCACTTGAAACAGATTAGAGAGAGCGACAGGGGACGCCGAAGACATTCTGGCGTTGCTACTCCGACGCTCAAGTCAGAAGGAGAAGAAAATAAAGAGGCTTAAAGAGAATGGTAAAAAGATCAGTTCTTTACCTCACTGACCCTGTATCCCTTTATATAAAAAATTAGTGAATATGTTCTGACAGCAACATAGAATGAACAGGAGTAAAGAATATCATGTCTTCATTAATGCACCCCTCATGGGGAGACATTCCTCCAAAAATACTATGAGCAGTAAGCTACTAGAATATCATACATCATTAATGCTTGTAAATAGTAGGTAAGGTAGGGATTCCTTAGTGTCAGACACCATATAAGCCCTGGAGGTAAGCAGTGTACATTGAATTGAATATATATAAATAGAACATCCTTCCGGAGTAGCATGATTAGATAAGATGTCTCCCGCTGAGACAGAGATAAATCCGTCGAGAGGTCTTCGGCTGAGACATAGAAACTGGAAGGTCTCCTGCCGAGACGTAGATAAGTCCGCCGAGAGGTCTTCGGCTGAGACATGAAAATTGGAATGTCTCATGCTGAAACGTAGATAAGTCCGCCAAGAGGTCTTCGGCCAAGACATGAAAACTAAAAAGTCTCCTACCGAGACATAGATAAGTCCACTGAGAGGTCTTCGGTTGAGATATGAAAATTGAAAGGTCTCTTATCGAGACATAGATAGGTCCGCCGAAAAGTCTTTGGCCGAAACATAGAAACTGGAAGGTCTCATACTAAGATATAGATAGGTCTCATGCTAAAATAGAGATAGGTTCACCGAGGCCAAAGTATATACGACTTAGTTAAGTTATCTTATGAAAACAATAATTCTCACACGTATAAGTAACCTTAGAAAACAACAACGATAACAATCATAATTAAAATCCACCCACGAGGCCGTGGTTCTCTGACTTTGAATAGTTATATAAACGCTGTCCCAAAGTGTGCAAGCAGCGGCGCAGCCGCAGTGCATAAGAACGGCGTTTGGAATCCTTGGGCTTCATGTCCGTTGGCTCCCGGCACCCAGCTACTCTCTGCTGCATTCAAAAAATAATTTCATTCGCTCTCCAGTTTCAACGTGTGCACTGATTGACCCCTCCTACGAAGGGAAGGCTCCATTATCGATCTTCCAGAATTTCAACTCTCCCCTTTTTAAAAAAAAAAACAGCGACAAAAAAAAAATCACTTTCCTGGAAACTGTGGGTTAAATTTAAGTGAGGGATAAAAATAAAAAGATTTCGAGTTCACTTTTCATGCGGCAGGATCGAAGGGACAGCTCGGGCTTACCTGTTGACACAGCTCTGCAAACTGTATACATTTCCCATATCGCTGTGGTCCTTGACAGAAGAATTCCGGCTGTATTGTATTTATTCATTAAGTGATTCGTGTATATCAACGTCCTAATTAATTGTCGTAACCTTAATATTATATGCACCTATAGTACTCCCCAGGGGCAATGAAAAAATAAATAATTAATTAATTAATTTAAGCGTTTAATTTCATTTACGTTAAGTTTCACATTTAATTGGCACGTCAATCTACAGTTGTCTTTTTATTCGCTTTGTGTCTCTCCGTCACCCGCTTGACTCGTGCACCAGTTGTTTATTATTATTATTATAGAAAATATTACGTCCTTCTCCTTTATAAACCAACCCTTCGATATTCGCATCGCATCCAACACTACGAAAGGACAAGAAAAAGCAAAAAGAGGCGTTTTTTTTTTTTTTTTGATGAGATGGTCGCCGCCTTCCGCCGCTCCCTCTCCTTTCCCTGCGAGGAGGAGAAGGAGGAGGACGCCAGCAGGCCCCGTCACGCTCGCTCCTCCAGCGTCCCATTTCCCTCCCACCCCGCAATTTCCCATCTCCACCACCTCATATCTGTCCTCCGACTCTGGCCAAGCGGCGAACGATCGCCCGGAGAACGTGTTGCCGCCGTCCTCCTCGACGTCGCCCGCCTCCACGCCGCGCTCGACGACCTCCTCCACCTCCCCCTTGCCCGCGATCCCCTCCGCCGACCTTCCGCCCCCGCCTGGGCCGACCGCATCCTCGACGACTTCCTCCGCCTTGCCGACGCCCACGGTTCCTTCCGCTCCGCCGTCCTAGCCCTAAAGCAGCTACACTCGGAGGTCCGCTCGGCCATCCGCCGCCGGGACGCCCGCCGGCTGGCCTCCGCCCTCAGGGCGCGCCGCCGCGTAGAGAAGGACCTCGCCCGCCTCGCCGCCGCCGTCCGGGACCTCGCCGGCAAGGGTGCCACACCGCCGACGTGGATGTCGTCGGGAGAGGTGGACGTCGCAAGAGTCCTGAGAGAGGCCATGACGGAGACTGCGACAGCCTCGGCGTTTGTCTTCGCCGCGGTGGTGGCTGTGTCGGCGGAGGCCTCGACGGCGGTGGGTTCGACGGGATTGTTGGGATCATCGTCGGTGGTGGGGACAGTGTTGAGGAAACTGCGGAAGAGGGGAGCAGATGCAGAGGCAGAGGTGGTGGCGTTGGAGAGGTTGAAGGCGGCAGAGGAGTTAATGGGAGGGTTAATGGAGACGGGGATTTGCGAGAGAGTGTTCAGAAGCTTGATGAACACGCGAGTTTCACTTCTTAATATTCTCACTCCCTCGTTGTAGATTCGCAAGAACAGAAACAAAAATTTTTTCCCTTTTTTCTGAGAAAGACACATGAAATAAGAACAAACCTTAGTATCCAGAACAAATGCATGGAAAAGGAGATTACATAGGAAGCTACAATTCTTTCTTTATTTTTCTCCCTATCATGCTTAATAATCTTGTTTTATTAGAAATCAAGAAGGGAGATGAACGAGATATGCATCGAATTTGTCGTTACGGGCGATCACTGGGCTCATTAGTGGATGCCAGAGGGCAATGCTCAAGAGAACTGCAATTAGTAATTAAGTGGGCTAGTACGAGTTTAGAGGCTTGATTTTGGACCGACCCAGTTTTTACTAAAATTCAATCTGCAGATAGATTGATAATTTATCCATTCGGTAATTTTTTATTATTAATTTTTAGTTTTATTAATTTTGAAGGCGATTGACCACTAAAATGTATTATTGACCATTAAAATAAATTAAAAAATATTTATAAATACATCGCAAATATGAATCGAACTGAACTCTAGAGATTGGAGTCTTTTTCAGGTAACTTTATATCTACTAAATAATGGACTCTCGTAGATTCTTCGATGATCAATCTATCAAACCATACAAGACTCAGAGGTCATGTTGTTACCGAGAGACTCAAGGGAAGAGACAAAGGCAAATCACGCGTGCAAGGACTGAGTCGAGGAAGAGCTGGGGTCGCTCCACAATCTGAGCACCTGAAATGGACCAAAGGAAGCGACGGGAGACGCCGGAAGTGTTCTAGCGTGACTACTCCGACGCTCAGATCAAAAGCATGAAGAATTAATGGAGAGTAAATGAGCAGAATAGAAAAGAAAAAACCAACCTCCTCTCCAATGACCCGGCATCCCTTGATATAAGGGATAAATCTAACAGCAACATGTTTTTGGCACCATACTGTCCTGACAATAGTACTAGACGAACAGAGTAAAGAATATCATGTCTCCATTAATGTACCCCTTGTGAGGGGACATTCCTCCATAAATGATGTAAGCTGCAGGGGCGTCATACTTTATTAATGTTTGCAGAATAGGTAGGATACTGTTTTGGGGTGATG
>JBAMHZ010025785.1:0-18752 GCA_037177395.1 Alpinia galanga
TATAATGACTAGTTGACCGGTGAAGATTGGCCAAAGCACAGAAGCTTGACCATTCGATTGATATTGGTGATCAGTTGACTAATTGAAGTATCAGTTGACTGATGATGTTCAACAGTTGACTGTTCCACTTATTCGATATGAATTTAAGTCATTAGAGAGTCATGGTCTCACAGCGGATAGTCCATCAGTCAATTAGTAGGTAAGACCAGTCGACTGGTGATGAGCCTAATTGACTAGTGGAGCCCGATTTCAGTTCATATGACAGGTATAAAATGAGCTAAAGGGGAAGAAGGAAATTGCCGTCCTTGGGGGATTTTGAAGGGAGTGCTGCTGCATTCCAGGTTTTCAAAAGCTCTCAAACACAACCAAAAGCAAAGTGATTAAAGTAATCTTTTTTAAAGTGTTTTCACTTCTTCATTTTAATTTGTTTATTGTAATTGGTTGTTTGTTGTTGTAAGCTTCTTGTAAATAAGGTTTACTTCACTTTTGTGTCTACTTAAAGGAGAAAGCTAGTGAAGCTTTATTGTGGGAGTGATCCACCTTACGAATTACCGTAGAGAAGAAACTAGAGTTCCGAACTACGTTATATCATTGTGTTGTGTATGTGTTGTGTTTCATTATTGCATTTATTATATACATTCCGCTGTGCACTAATGAATTTGTAGAGACGAGTACGATCGAACGATGAATTGGGAAAAATGTTATTCACCCTCTCCCCCCTCTAGCGCACATTCAAGGTCCCAACACATAGGAAATAGATGCCTAGAATATCAAAATATGACGATGTCAATAAATAAAAAATAAAAAATGTTCATATTAAAATGGATATATTAAAAGAATAAAAATATGGAACCATGATATTAACGGTCCTTCTCAGTTGTCCCAGTTGAGGAGGAGGGGTAAATCGGATGAGTGCTAGCAATGGATTACCTCAGCAGATCCAACATCCTAAGAAACCAACCTTCATTTGAAGAAAAATTCATAAATACATCATAAGTATGGATCGACCGAGGAGTTATTGTGAGTCTGTGTGGATGTCCTACCACTGCACCATAGTTCAGAGGTTTAAAATGGATATACTGATGAAGAGTTTTGATCTCTTGCACAACTGATCACTACGAAGCCATTGAATCTGTCGTGACCGTATAGTAATAAGGAATATATAATATTTGTCTGTGCGCGTCGTCTGAGCTCTTGCTCATTGTCAAAGTAATAGGCACTATAGCTCAACCCTTAAATCCGTCAGGGTCATCATCGATGTTCCTTTTATCAGAATCCAATTGAATGATGGAGGCCGTGACAATGAATAATTAAAAAGGTGCATATTGAATAAAAATTTAGAGAGTAGGCCATTAGTTAAACAATATAAAATTATAAGGATATTTTATTAAAATAACAATGGCATTTTTAAAACGTTAAGAAATTAGGTTTGCACAATTGCACTTGACTACTCCCTGCTTCGATCGCTCGCGGTATCGTTGCTTGATCTGAAAAGGATCCGCCGAAGCCATTGCGCTTCTTTCTCGGTAGGAGGATAAGGGAGGTAAAATGCGTCGATTCGCTGTGGATAGAGTGAAAAGGCTTCTCCTTGGGTCCTCACTCTCGTCGGCTGCGCTACCATCCGCGCCTTTTAGTTCGTCACCTGCCGCCGCCGTAGATTCCGCCGCAAGATCTGTGACTGTCGATACTATCAACCCTAAGGTTAGGTCTCCCGTCCATTTGGTTTATAAAGGCGCCTTTTTGAATCAATTTTCGTTATGTTGCAGCTAAAATTTTGTATTTTTGGTTCCTCGTCGCGTATTTTATTGTTCCGTGTTCAATCAATGATCATTTAATTTTATTTTTCTCCTTTGTTTTTGGTTTTGTTTGCAAGGCGACCTACTTCGATTCTCTTATCGTTCGAATTCTTCCGTTTGGCGAGTTGTTCTTAAGTATGTTCGGAATGTTCTGTAATGTTTTATTCGACAGTGGGAAAATTTGTTTATGTTTTGATCTATAATTATGAAACAAAGATCTCCATACCTCTTGTGTTATTTTTCGCAACTTCTTAAAATAATATTTGCTATCTCTTTTCTGTCGAATACCCTGCGTTTTATAAAAAACTAACCAGGCTAACAAATTGCTGTCTTTCTAATTGTAGTATATAAATGTAACTTGCCATGAAATTATGCATGTCATGTTTTCTATGTATTGCAATAGTGTAGAAATTATCTTATACCTTTTGCCTTCTAGATGATTTTATTTTGCAGAAAATCAACAGGGCAGCATGAGAATCTGTAGCATACATTAATACTCTGTTACCTTTTCCTTCAGGTTCTAAAATGTGAGTATGCTGTTCGTGGTGAGATTGTTAGTCATGCCCAGGTGCTTCTTTCTCTTTTACTAAATAATTGACATACCTAAATTGACAACTGAAAAGATATTGCTTTATCTATCACAATGTCATTCCAAGGATCCAATAGTTGATTGGCAATTAGGCACATTCTTTTCCTTAAATCATAGAATTTATATAAAACAAGCAATTGCATAATATTTCTGCCCAATAACAGCGGTTACAGCAGGAGCTTCAAACTAAACCAGGGTCTCATCCCTTTGAAGAGGTGTGTGAAAAGTATTGTATGCCATTTTATTTTCTTGTTATCCCTAAACAGGGGTTCTATTTCCATTTATTTTGTATTAGTTCTAATTAGTTCATGTGAGGTTATTTTATCTTTTTCTCTATTGATGTGAACATCCAATGTTCTGAGCAGATACTGTACTGTAATATCGGAAATCCTCAGTCTCTTGGCCAGCAGCCGGTTACATTTTTCCGTGAGGTGACTTCTTATACAAATTGTTCCAAATATCCAGTGAGCTTTGGTGTCTTCAAGGTTTTTAATTATTGTGTTCTTTTAGGTTCTTGCCCTATGTGACCATCCATCTCTTCTAGACCAAAGTGAAACTCATGCTTTATTCAGGTAGATATAGCCATTGTTTTGCACTGCTATTTTGTTCAATGCATTCTCCACTCATTCATTCTAATCCCACCAGAATATTAACACTCCCTTATGTTTCACCTCAGTTTAGACAAATCACCTTATCCATCTCTCACAATTGATCTAGAGAGAATTAGTACATCTCTCGATCAAAAATAGTCTCAGATGCCCTTGTGACTGAGATCCCAATTAAATCTTATAATATGACGTTAAATAATAGTATTATTTTATTGATAATTATTGATGATCTAATATTAATATATTTCACATTATTTATTGATTTTGTATTGTTTATATGATTTATTATTTATTAATAATCTATTATATATGCATTCATAAAAATAATCTAGTTTTATTAAATATTTCTATGATGTAATTTTATCAAATGACAACTGGTATATGATATTTGAAATTATGATAATATACCATGAGTATGACAAATGCTATATCTAAACTCTAACAGAAGATAATATACATCCTTGTTATTATGATTGAACATCAATTGCAATGTCATATATTAAAATTATTTTATTGTTACTAACCCAAATGATTGAATACAATCAATATTTTTTACTATTTAACCCTATACTGTTTTTTACAATGATTTTGACAACCATGCTTAGATATCCATCCTTCAATTTTCCATTCTCTAAATGCAATATTATTTCCTAGAAAACAATTCACTGCAATAACATTGCTATTCTTTTAGCATCACTCAGTGCTCCATAGTTGCATTTATTATCAGATCCAAGAATAGGTTGTTCACTTCTATGTTATGTGCAATACTATCAACACTATCCATTGATTTACTTGGCCCACACCTATGTTCTACCTTCTCATTGGAAAATAAAAATTTGCACTGCCATTTGGACATAGAAATACTTCCTATTTTATAAAAATACAAAAATGTGATGAATAATAATTTGACCTTGTATTAAAAAGGAAAACTCCAGTTTTAATAATTGGGAAATGCATGTCTATCTGCACTACATTGAAAGAACAGTGTTCCAATATATGTAACATGAAAAGCACAATTTCTGAAATCCAACCCTATGATTTTTTTTTTTAATTTCTCATTTAATATATAAGTTTGAACAAGAAACTCAGTTTGGATTACTAGGTTAGTGAATGCCTGTTACCTTAGGCACATTTAGATTCTTAGACACTTTCATTTAGTATATATTACTTGCTACTTATTTACACTACTTAAAATTATGATCACTATACAGATAATTTCTGAATAAGCACATTATGTTTGCTGAATTATTAGTAGCATATTTTGTATTATATTTGCAGTGCTGATGCAGTAGAAAGAGCATGGAAAATTCTAGATGCAATCCCTGGCAGGGCTACAGGAGCATATAGCCATAGTCAGGCAGGAACAAGTTCTAATTTCTTGCAAAAACAATCTCTACTCTATGCCTCTATTCTCTGAGGAGAGACTTAGAGGACTTTGTCTTTTTTCCTCTGGTTTACAGGGGATCAAAGGCTTGAGAGATGCAATTGCTGCTGGAATTGCTGAACGTGATGGTTTTCCTGCCAGTTCAGATGATATCTTTCTAACAGATGGAGCAAGTCCTGCGGTATTTAGTTGCAATTTTTTTCATTCCACCCTTTTCATCATAATTTCTGATTTTTTTCTTTTTATTTCAGGTGCATATGATGATGCAATTGTTAATCAGATCTGAGAAAGACGGCATTCTCTGCCCCATTCCTCAATACCCTTTATACTCTGCCTCTATTGCTCTTCATGGTGGCTCTCTTGTATGTTGCTTGTATATCACAAGATAAGATAAATAAGCACTCCGGTTTTATATTTGAAATTAATTGTTAATGAGGTGTATAATCAACTATCACTCGTCTACATGAAAATTGTTTAGGAGTATTACAAAGCACACATGACTACTTTCTTTCATTTGTCTTGCTAAAAGATAACTGTTTTGGTTAGGTTCCATATTACCTTGATGAATCAACAGGATGGGGCTTGGAGATTTCAGAGCTTAAGAAACAGCTGGAAGATGCCCGATCCAAGGGCATCACAGTTAGGGCACTAGTAGTGATAAATCCAGGCAATCCCACTGGGCAGGTTTGTTTCTTGATTACTTTATTCTCTTTATTTTGCTTATATCATTTCTGCTTATCTCATACCTGTTTGATCTGAATCTTCTTTAAAATTTAATTCTTTTTCCCTATTACATGTGCTTGGTTTAAGATGATTCTTCTTGATTTTCTTTCCTTCTCAAAGTTCCATGTGAATAACACTATATTTCATGGACTAGTTATGTTAGTGCCTTGGACCTGGACATTTCTATACAATTATTTTCATTTTTGCTAAATTTTGCCTCTTGAGTTATGGGGTGAAACTCTTACCAAGATTGATAGAGCTGCTATTGAACTAGATCTCATTGGTTTTTTATTTTGGGTTATGAGTTTGCATTGGAACCTTGAGGGATATCATGACACACCGACTTAATGGAAATGGGTATTATTTGTGTTGGTACATATGACCTAGATGAGTGACTCGAGTCACAGGAGTCTATTGTCATTAACCTAGTATCCTATATTTACTCATTTAGTTTAAGGTCTAGCAAGTTAAGGAGTCATTGCTCCCATTGAGTTGGATTGTGTCATACCAGTTTGAACTTGTCATGACATTCTTGTCCAAGATGTTTTGTTTTCTTTTCCCTGGGATATATAAAAGGACTACATGACTGAGATGGACTACATATTACTTTTATTTTTTAAGTTACCATAAGAAGATTTTTCTTGCATTTGATGCTATTTTCTGGGTCTATGGTATTTTTCAGGTTCTTGCAGAGGAAAATCAAAAGGACATAGTTGACTTTTGCAAGAACGAAGGATTAGTTCTTCTAGCAGATGAGGTGTGGCAAGTAGAGAATATCTTTTGAATTACTCATGTATTATGATTAATTTTTGGCTTAAAAAGGTTGAACAAATGTTTGAAAAGTAGGCAGGAGGCTTATCAATATTAATTCCCTGGTTTATGCCAAAATGCTGCAGGTGTATCAAGAAAACATATATGTCGATGACAAGAAATTCAACTCTTTCAAGAAAATTGCTAGATCCATGGGGTATGATGATGCGCACCTTCCTTTAGTGTCATTTCAGTCAGTTTCTAAAGGTGCATGGCATTCCATATCAAAAATCTATATTCAACTGCCAAGCAAACATTCTTTACCATTTGCTGTTTCTTCCATCAGGTTACTATGGAGAATGTGGAAAGAGAGGAGGATACATGGAGGTAACTGGTTTCAATGCCGAAGTGAGAGAACAAATTTACAAGGTGGCATCTGTAAATCTCTGCTCTAATATCTCTGGCCAGATTCTCGCTAATCTCGTCATGAACCCTCCGAAGGTGAACCATTCTGTTCAATTTTACATTTCCATGACTTGCTATTGTTCAATTTATCATAGCAAGAACCGATCTTGGATGAGTGTGCAGGTTGGAGATGAATCATATGAATCTTTCGATGCAGAAAAAAGTGGGATTCTTTCATCATTAGCTCGACGCGCAAAGGTATCAATATGTCTTTGCCTATCTGATCTTCATTCATAACCTTATGCTGAGTTTACCTGCATCTAAGAGGAACAGAAATTGCAACTTCAGCAAGAACAATGCACAGAAAAGTCAGGGTGTGGTGATACAATCTTCGTCGATTAAAATTCTCACTTTTTCCTTTTCATGCAGGCCTTAGAGGACGCATTTAACAGCTTGGAAGGTGTTACATGCAACAAGGCTGAGGGTGCAATGTATCTATTCCCACGTCTGCATCTACCAAGCAAAGCAATTGAAGCTGCGAAAGCAGTCAATGAAGTACCAGATGCTTTCTATGCTGGCCGTCTTCTTGATGCTACTGGCATTGTCGTTGTACCTGGATCCGGATTCGGGCAGGTGAGTCTACTTCTAACTCTGTTTGCGAATGTTCCACTTTGGAGTGTTGGTAGTGTGAAACATTTTTTTTATCCATCTCGAAAAGGTTCCTGGAACATGGCATATAAGGTGCACGATCCTGCCACAAGAAGATAAGATCCCAGACATGATCTCCAGGCTGAGGGTATTTCATGAATCATTCATGGAAGAGTTCCATGATTGAGCCACGACCACTGCCGCTACTGCTGCAGCCGCCTTCAAGGTCTGATTTTCGAGGAACTATTCAGTTTTATTATCATCTTGTTGAAATAAAACTCATCGTCCATCCATGTATTCCCTTCATTGGATGGCAATAGGATGTTGTTTAAGGTTTTAGGATTTCAGAAAAATACAATAAGGAGATTGTTGTCATGGACCTCTGATTTTAACTGAAAGATTTGTGGATATTACAGTGGATCCAACAACTAGTTGTGGTATCATTGAATTCTGGAATGGAATTGATATAAAATAAAATAGTTTACAATGAACCAAACCTGGTAAATAGAGTCGGTTATATAGATCCTTCTATATTATTGGATTTAATTCTCTACAATATTATTATAATTTTACTCTGTTTTATCGTTGTTAATTAAGTTTTTTTTAGTCTTCCTCTTTTTTTAATTAATGTTTATTTGTCACTGATTTATATCGCTTAATCGAGATAATTTATTGGTCATCTAAGTATATATTCATATCATCTTAAATGTATTTTTTAAAATTTTTTCATATTTTTGTCTCTAATATTTTTATTTTTTATGTTGTCTATTTTTGTATATCCGTATATCCATATTAACATTCACATCTTTCTGATCTTCATGTATTTGTTTCATAATCTAACATTTAGTTTTGTATAAAAATAGTATGTCTAATTATTGTTTTATAGAATTTTCATATGAACTCTAAAATACCTTCCAATCACAAATATCACAAAGGCATAAAAAGAGGAATATGTATTGTTTAATTTTCTTTCTGGAATAAATCACTCATTCTAATTCTATATTTGATTCATAAGAATATTATAACAAATAAATGAGAAATCACGTTTATAACACTAAACTTCTCTTCAGCTCTCAAGTATTTAGTCATCTTGTTCTAGTGTTCATTGTGTGGATCATTTTACAATCATCAACAAGGTTCAACAAGAATGCAACTCAATGCAAATTGCTACTTTCAGGATCAAAAAATAAGTATATATTTATGAAATCACACAGGTTTCTGTACAAATCTGTATCACTGCTTTTCGAGCTCAATTGAACTACAAGCCATGCCAAAGTTTCAGACACAGAAAAATTGCAAATGTTAAAACCAATCGAAATCCTACACTAGAAACAATAACAGAGAAAACATTGCTATGCAAAATTTTAAGCTCTGTACTAGGCTTTCATCGTTGCGTTCTGCGGTTTTTCTTCGCATGCTTCAGACTTTGAATTGTTAGGGGGAGCCACAGGTGGTGACCACTGATCAGGCACAACAAGAAAGTAAGTTGACATGGCTTTTCGAAATCGTTTTTTGTATTGTTTTGGTGAGATTACAGTTGGAGAGACATTCTTAGGGCCTCCCAGTATTCCTGAAGCTTTAACCCAAGTCTCCAGATGCTTATCCCATGTATACTGCCTCATAAAGTCGATGATGCCAAGAACCAGTTCGTGCTTTTCTTCGTCGACACCGACAAGCAAAGAGTAATCCATAACATCAACAGACTGAAATACCATAAAGGGTAGATTGTTAGATGTATATTGCTATATTCATCTAGCTAGGAAGCAGTGTCCAAGTCCAATTTATCTACCAAAAATCCATACCATGATGAAAACTTATTCTCAATCAAGGACTAGTTAAGCAAATGAACTTTGATACTCGAGTGCAAAAAGACAGATTCTTGTGCTTACCGCCAAAAATGCTGTATCATTCCAAACAGCTCTCTCTAGCAACCTCTTAGGTTTGTTCCCCACAAAAATTGGAGAGGTTGGCATCGATTCAATCAAATTTTGGTCAAGCAGTACTTTGTTATTCCCACTTGAGTCAGCATTGTAGCGCGACCTTGAGGATCCCTTTAGGTCATACAGTCTTTTACTGTTCCTTCCAAATAGAAGATTCTCCATCACTAGCACATCCATCCTCAAATCCTTTCCACCCTTGAGGTTTTTAGAAGAAACCTATCAAATAACAAATGCTTTATATATTTTCATGGATCAGTGGAAATTTTGACAATGAGAAAATGATTTAAAAAATGGTATGTTTCACAACCACAATGATGGAAGCATAAATATAACTCCTGGGAAAAATATACTTTAAGGTGGTATACAGATTACAATCAGTAATTGAAGAGCAGAATTTTCTAAAGATTCTGTTGTGCAGGAGTTGATAGGAAAAAAATATTTCCCTAACAACAAATAGGCCTGATATCCTTCTTGCTGATCAATTCACCAACTCTCTGAATCAATAGTCTAAATTGAATCTTTCAACAAAAAAAAATGTGGCTTGATCAAGCAGAAGAAGATTGCCAATAAAATATATAAAAAACCTAGAATAAGAGTAACATGAGCAAAAACATATACATAGAAATGTAGAACAAGGGAAAGAGCTATACAGGAAGGGGAAGCTTAGTCAGCCCCTAAATTGCTCATCATCCATA
The DNA here is from genome assembly GCA_037177395.1 of Alpinia galanga. Taxonomy (NCBI): domain Eukaryota; kingdom Viridiplantae; phylum Streptophyta; class Magnoliopsida; order Zingiberales; family Zingiberaceae; genus Alpinia; species Alpinia galanga. The sequence goes on from JBAMHZ010025785.1 coordinate 9,539, forward strand.
TAATTCAAAAACCTCATTCGGCAATTTTTTCCTGATTTAAAAAAAATCAGGAGTTCCTTTCTCATATATGGACCAGTATCTATCCCAGCACCACAACCTTGGTTCTTGCTTGAACTAGGACAGTCAGTAAATGGTAACTCATTTGTTCCTGGATATCTCCACTAGTCTTTTTTTATTTCATATTGATTATGTTTTGATTAATTATTTTCTGTAATTGATGTTTTTATCAATAAAATTATAATTATCTTGCTATAGTTATCATGTTATTGACTAAATTTATTATTCATCTCTCAGTTGATATATAATTCAGTTTTTTTTTGTTATTAACAAATTCACATAATTGATTTTAGATAAATTTTTACAAATCTTGCAATTAATAAATCAATGGATTAATTAGCGCATTGCCTTTTATTAATAAATTGTTACATATTTTGATTAATTCCATGGATTCAATAGTATCTATAGTAAGTCATTGAACATTTAGTTGAATACCAAGAATGATTGAAATTTGAAGGTAGATGCTTCCACTCAAAGTTGAAATTCAAAATAATCCTAAAAAATCTATGTTCACGGATACCAATTGATTAAAATTTAATTCATGAGGGCTGGTAATGAGAATCATTGGGAGCTATACAATAGCAATTAAGCTTACCTGATAAATACCCAGGATCTTTGCGAGGCATGTTGGGCTGCGTGTGGCGATTGACTCTGAAAGATACTTGAAATACTCTGGGGCAAACTTCATAAATGATTCCAATTCTGTTTTTGTTACCTGTTTCACTATAAACCTGTCATCAAGCGATTTTGCGAAAAAAACATTACTCTTGCCACCCTGTGCTCCCCAATTCTTACACCGACTTAGAGACCTTATAAAATCAATCTCAGAGGGGCAGCAAGCTCTTCTTAGAGCATCAAAGCGTTTTGCAAAATAACAAGTTACAGAATATTTCACTTTCCCATGTGGACCTTCATCCATAAAAGAAACTCTGGCATGAAATGACTTGTTATAGTTGACTGGATCGGGAATAAGAGAGCCCTTGCCAAAGGACTGTGACAAAATATTGTCCTCAGCTGAAGCTGAACCGAAACTTCTAAAAGATTCACAAAAACTTTCATCAAAAGACTGAGAAAAAGAGGTTCCGGCATCATAGAATGACAATGAAAATGAGGACTCTAAACCATCTCTATCTGACAATTGAAAGTGATAGTCAGGCGAGATAAGTGCACATGAAATGATACTGGTTGGTTCATCATCATAAATTGGAATCACAGTGTCATTTATGCCAGCAGGAACAAGAAACCTGACCCCACTTTGATGCTCTATCTCCTTTTGAAACAAATGGAAGGCAGAATTGTCATTCGAATCATTAAATCTTGGATATATCCAATTTCTGTTAATTGTGTTATAGATATTTAGAAGTGGTGTTCCAATGCGAGATGGAAAGTCATCCATATTGTCTCCTGACTTACTCAGCAGTGCGGAAGTAAATGGTTGAGTTAAATCAGCTCCACTACGCGTTTCTATACCATCAAAAATTGGCATCGTTGCTATATTTTCCAATAAAACTGATGGATCTTGAATCATTCCATTGGCATGGGAATTCCCAATGTCACCTGTCCACCTTGCATCAAATGTATTGGATAAATTTGTGAAAACTGGAAATTGACCATCTGAAAGGGTTCTACGTCCTACAAGACCACATTCTAAAGGAATTGATTTTTCTGTCACACTTATGCTAGTATAGATAGAAGTTCTGCTTTGCCTCCCTTGCAACGAATCCAGTTCCATGTCTCTTGTTCGCTGGCCTAACTGAATATCATGATCATCAAGGAAAGCCACTTGATTGTTAGCATCATCATCTTTGGTCTTTTCAAGGGAGCAGAGCTTTTCCTTATCTCTTGTTGAGAAGCTATTAGAAACCCCCTTGGAACTGTTAGCTGATCCCGTGGCAAATATTAGTCGTTGATCCCATAAATATGAATGAAAGATTAGCTGCCTTCTTAATTTATTAATCTCAAGAATATCAACAACTGGTTCTCCCTTCCTCACCTCCTTATTTAGTGCTTTATATAGAGCCTCCTGATTGAGTCAATGTCCGATAAACAGTGTAAAAGATGAACAGTTTTTCCAGTGAAAAACTAGGAAGAAGCTATTTTACCTCAAAGTCAGCCTTCTCATTTTGCAGAAATTCTTCAAGCTCAGCAATGTTATGTATGAATTCTGGACCTTCCGGACTACAATTCTGACCGTTTGTATCTTTAAAGTGGCACAAAGCATTGTATATTTCCCTGAACAAATTTTCAGCCCTTTCAGCCACCTAGAAATGAGTGAAATGTCTTAATTACAAAAAATAATTCATGCCACAATCTTGAACATGTTTAAGATGAGAACTTAAGTTTGGATCACAGTAAAAACCTCATTTGCTTCTTTTGTTATCCATTCCTGCTGCTGATAATTAAAATCAACTTTGGCAGGTGGCAGGTAAACAGAGTGCAAATCAATTGAGGCATATCGGAAGCAAACAACCATTCTTCCAAACCTGTTTTATGCATGCACAGAAAAATAAGAAAACAAAGTGAAAACAAATACTCCTGTAAACCATAATAAAAAATGCAAAGGGTCAAGGAAGGACCCATAAAAGCGGAGACAATCTTTATGGAGAGAGTGCCCACAGCTTGCAACCCTACTTGCTGCAGCATGATTTGAGAAGCTAAGCTCCAAAAATTTTCCAAAAGATAACCCCCAAGCTGCATCAGACATCACAACTCTCCTGGTTGCAGGAGGGAAGCCATTACTACGACGACATCTTAAGCACCTGTGCCACATCCAGATTTTTCCATCTGTTTCTCCTGGAAGGAAAATATCAGGAAGCTTTCTCACTGATATTGTCAGACTTCCCTGGAGATGTGTATAACAATGAACATGAGCTTCTGATGGCATATCACATGAACGGCACCTATAACTCTGTCAAAAGATCAAACAATGCAGTTATGGATGAACAGACTAGTCAGTATAGATAATCTAAATATCTGCAGTGAGCAATCTAATAAATATAACCATATTTAGGACTTGAACAAACTTAATAACTTATTCTAATCAATTATATATGATTTAACAAATTTTATATTATTTCAGACATATATAAAAGTATAATATTTTCTACTTATATATTATAATAATGATAATTGCACTCTGGCTCACTGCTTAATATAATCAATTATAGTAAGCAACAAGGGACTTGATTGAAATATAGAAGAGTTAACGCAATGAGAAAAGGAAAACCTCATCAAATAGATGATCCCTGAGAAATCTTCCCAAAGGTTTGTCAAAGTTCCCATAGTATTTAATGCGAAAGAGTTGTGAAGGCTCGCAAACAGTCCCTTTCCACACACAACGGGTTGAAAGGGAAACCAAGATGCTCTGATGATCTGACGGAGAAAGTGCAAATTCTTCCTTCAATGGTACTTGGTCATGTATTTCGTCCCTGCCTTCTGATAATGTTTCCGGATTTGAATAGACAATCTGCTTTCCTATGTCATTGGTTGGGGCATCCTCAGATGTCACAGTGCCATGTCCTTCTTGATCGAGACAGCTGACTAGGAGGGCAGAAACTGGAGGGATTGATTGTTCACTTAGACTGTCTGATATTGTCTCCTGATATGCACCTATCTGCATTTTACTTCTGTCCTTTCCAGCGCCATATTGAGGTGTCAAATTCAAGACACCCATGGTTGAGACAGAAGGTAGAGATGCATCCGTTGATTCTTTGACAACGTCAGGATAAATCCTCTCCCCATGAGAACAATTTTTGCCAGAAGAAATATGAGTTGAAATAGTGTCAGAACATTCAGCTTTGGAATCATGATCATTAGATGAAGCTGGTGTTTCTTCTGATAGTTCCTTCCTGAACTCTGTTGAAGTTACTGGAGGTCTTTGGTTGTCAATAGTATCTTGTTGTTCACCAGCAACAGAGATAGCATGCCCGGGAGCCAAAGCAATGGATCTGTCTATGCTAGAAGATTTATCCAGAAGTCCAACAGATAACGAAGACTTTGGTGAAACTTCAGGTAAAAAGGCACCTTCATCTGCAAGAAAAGATGTTTCCAATGCCAAGTGGTAGGCTGCAAAAAATCCATATTGGACTACGTGTTTCACCTTTTTCAGTTCATCGATATTTGCACCTTTAAGCAAAACCTAGACAAATAGCAAAAGATTATCTATCAAACTTTACTATAGCTTCTATCAACCAATTCTTATTAGTTGTTTAAAAATGATTTCACATATTTGCACTTAGCATAAAATCTAAAACAAATAGTAATATTTCTGAAACCAAAAGAATTCTGAGGAGCAAGTAGGGAACTCACTTTTGACAGTTACACCAAAAATTAATTTCAGTTGACAAGCGATAGATTATGCATTTTAGGTCTTTGGAACTAGTGATAATATTGTGCAATGAGAAAAGAAGGCCCAATGCACAAGGCTCCAATAGATGTGATTTTGGAGAAGAAGAGATCACATCTTGCATTCTTAGTCAAATGGACGTAGTAAATGTTTTTGAGAGAAAACCTGTTGTGAATGTTATGAAATATACCCACTGAAGAAGTTTATTGGATCATGTAAACAGAGAAGAACCATATAAAAGATCACACAAATGTTAAAGTAACTCACAGTGCAACCCAGTGGCTTTGGGCAATCTTCAAAGAACATCAAGTTTTTCAACGTTTTCTTCTCCCGCTTTCCTGTAGTAGCAATGTCCTCATAGTATTTCTCCACATGAAACAAGTCACAGTACCCAACCATTGAGGATGATAGGTGGTCAATTGAAGGGACTACTTGAGCTCCAGTGCAGCGGGCAATATGCTCCAAAATAGACCTTTTAATATTCAAAACCAATGAAATGCCTTTTGCTAGAAGGTAATCCTGGGCAAATCGGGACACAGATTTTTCTACCAAAAGAACAGTGGGCTGGTGAGCAGCAATCTTTGCAACAGCCATTTTCAAATGATCCATTTCCTGAATAAAGGTATATAGCATCAACATAAGAAGTGACTTTGTTTTAAATCGCCCAAAAAGATGCTCACAGAAGGTAACTCACTTGTTGCAACAAAGTATCAAAACTTGATAGCGTATTCGTTACCCGTTGGTACTCAAGAGCACCTCCAAGTATTAGAAAACGTGGTTTTTGTATTCTTGATTTCATCCGTTTGTTTGCCACATTCTTCTTACAAACAACTCCTCTAACCACCTTACTAAAATAATAGACAAAAATTTTCAGCAAATTTACAAATAGACCATACTAAACTAGAAATCATTAAACATTGTTAAGCTCGTACAGTAGCAAGAGTTCATGTAAAAAATTAAGGATGAGGAAGAAAAGAGAAGGTAGAATGACAAAAAGAAGTTAAGCTAAAAGCTACAATAAAATATTCACCTTTCACTGCGATGTCCACAAGCTAAGCATTTAACTTTTACACATCCACCAGGATCCATACCTCCGACATTGCTAGTGTCTGGCTTAAGGAAATGTGCTGCTTCCCATGACAAAGATGTGACTATGTCCAACCAACTTCCCTTATCATCGTCTTCAACAGGAAGATTTTCAACTTGCAGGAGTTGAGCTATCAGTGCCCTGAAATGTCCATCAACAACACTCTTCATTGCTTTCTTTTGCTCTTCACTTGATCTTTCTTTTGTCTGGTGTTCACCACTGCCAAAACTATTTGATGAACGATCATATTTCTCTCCTATAGGATCTTCCTCATCATCATCAATTAGAATGTGATCTCTTTCATCGTCATCTTCAGGATCAGGAGGAAGCCAGAGCAGCCCATTGTTCTCAAAATCCACAGGTTCTGCATCTGCATTTTCTAACTCATATATGGAAGATGCATTAGATTCATAGCTACTTTCATTCTCATTGTCTTCCTCCATCTTATCAGCATCTGTATTGGCATGGAGTTGTAGGTTGTGCAGTGTGGAACGGTTATCTTCCAAATTTATCCTGACTTCCGATGGATACACACTAGTTGGTTGGATATCCTGGTCCATTTCTTTAAATTCATCACCATAAGGCTGGAAAAGTTGTGTTTCTGAATCATGCAATACACCATAATCATAATAATCACGATCACTCCTGCATACCAGAATTAAGTTTCATTAAGGACAAAGTACCCAAGAAATGAACTTAGGCATAACATCAGATTCTTCATTTCTGATATATCAAATAGTAGCTCTCTAAAATAAAATTTTACATTAACAAACAATTATACTTGAAGAAACCACGGAAATGCATACTTTACAAGTTTATCAAACTCTGGTACAAAGCAACTATATAACAAACAAACTTATGGCATACAAAGGTCCATGGTAAAACCCTTAATTGCCAAGAGAAAGTGTCAACATAGTAATGACATAACAAGAAACAGCATACAGAATTTCCTATGTTAACATTTCAAGTGGACAGTTTGGACACTCAATGAAGGTTCCATTGGATCTCCGTAACAAAATTATAATTCATAAAAATAATCTTCCTATCAAAGTTAAGTGTTCCAAGCCCTCTATTGTATTTAGCATGACAACAGTTCAGGAATCCATGATTTACCCTCTACCGATTCTATACCAGTTTAACTAACAGGGTAGTCAACCAACTAAATAGAGATGTAAAATCTTAAAATTTAAACTTGTACCCAACTGTTTAACTAAATGGTTACATTCATTTACCGGAACTAGCTAAGGAATGGGCAGGCATCTAATGAATACCCAAATACTAGGTACCTGAACTCCATATTCAAATAGAAATCAAATACCACAAACACAATTAATAAAGTCAAGTACTAACACAAATTAATTAGACTATCATCAACTACTACTAATATCATCTAGTGATATAATTTTAGTAAAATGACAAATATTGTAGCAAAACAATAATATAAACATCAAAATTAATATCTACAATTTTAACAAATAATTATACATATTATTTCTATTTGTGGGTACCAGTAAATACCCAAATGCATCCAACTACATTTGGATATCCAAGATATTATACTTGGATCCAATTTGTTAAGCTGCATTCCCACAAATACTGGATTAAATGGTTGCACATTGTCATCCTTAATTGTATTTGGAGTCAACTATAAAGCATAGTCAAAGATATTAAATTGACATGGTGATGGTGTACCCGTCTAGTTTGGAGTAGGACGGGAGATAAATTATACGGCATCATTTCTATACAAAGGACTAGCTCTTTGAATGCTGATATGATCCAACTGACTTGTTCAAATGCTTAGGGATCAAGTTAGGATTGCAGAATGCGTGAGATTTGATTGATAGAATTGCAGAGCAATGATAAGGTTAGTAGAGTAACTAACATGATGGAAATATACTTAACAGAAGCATCTTTCTTTGTTCTTCTTAATCTTTCCATGTTCGCTGGTGTCAAAATGGCACCAGAGCATCCAACCACCCACATCACGTGCTATCAGAACATCCAACCGCCCACATTGCATGGTTCTTATTTAATTTAACAGAGTTGTGTTGATCAAGTATTAATCTGCTAGTAATAATTAAGTTCTTCTGGAGGAAGGCAGTATTAAAAACATATTGTATTCCTATGTAGAGATCCATGACCATGGTTTAATCAACCAAAGAACTACGTAAACATTTTCCAAATATAAAATAACTCAGGAAGAGAAATGAGGTTTATCATGGATGAAGGTTCATCACGTAGCCAATAAATAAGATAGCCTTGGTGTCACCCTATAGAAGTTCAAAGTTCTTCTACTTCATTTGTAATACACAATCAAGATATATACATCAAAAGAATAAAGATTACTAATTTACAACAATTGTTTCTCAGATTGTACTCGAAAAACATAAGTTAAACAAGTAGTACAGCCACTCATTCAAACTGTTGTAATTACCAGTGTTATGAATGTCAAAGTAGTGCAAACTATTTCTATTATATTTAATACATGAAAAATGGTAGGCTGTAGATCTTCTTCATCAATGATGAATTCACAAATTGGGAATGATGAAGTACCTGTTCAAGACATAACCAAATTGATTACCAATTTCTGAACCATCAATGCTTCTGGACGATTTCTGTATCTCTAATGTATCTGACCAAGGTTCTGATTGGAATGACTGAGCAGGGCCATATGGGGCAAGATAGTAAAGTCCTGTAGAGTAAGATCCAACAGTGGCTGAGCTATTAAGAGTCCCACTAGACTTGGTACTGATGAAGCTTGTTGAGGAAAGCGGACTGAGGCACTGTTGAAGAGCATTATCAGATGCTGGTCTCATTTGCTCCCACTGTGTGAAACAGAAGTTACAAACACGAACTCTTTCAGAATCTTCTTTAGTATTTCCACAATTATCAGAGCTAGCAGGGACAAAATTTGATGTGCACTTCCCACAGAAAATACGTCCACAATGACGGCAATGATGTCGTCGGTTAAAAACTGTGAATTGTGAATCACATTCATAACAAACCCTGCAACTGTGATCAGGCATCCAAAAGTTCTTTGAAACATTTGGTGGCTCAGATCGACGAGGGATCCAGGACTTGATAATGCCAATAAACTCCGAGAAAGCACTGGAAGATTCCATCGATGCTGATCTCTCACAAGCCCACTCATCCTGAAAATTGCATTTGAGGTTGATACACCTGTTCTCTTACATTCTTCAAAATTTCAGAATCTGGACCAGTCAAATTGAACTATAAGCATTCAGGGGATGTCTTATCACAAAAGGCTTAAAACAAAATGCTGTTTTTTGAAATTAAGTGCATATACTTCCAACGTTTATATAATTGGATGATCAAGCACTAGCAATGACGAACAATTATCCTTTGGATCCTGATTCAATTTTCGCGTTGCAAAATTATGATAGTGGAATGAGCAGAAAGCTAAACAGTCCTTTTAAGACGAAAAGCTAGAATAATTCAAATCAAACAACATAAAGGAACGCAATAACCTTCCCACTTACTTTGATAGGCGAATTTGGGCGTCCAAAAAGCTGCTTTCTCTAGAGCCAAACAACCAAAAAGGTCCATTCTTTCAGCGCCTATACGTAAAACAGCAATTGTCACTTGTGCGTCATAAAAATTTCCACATTTGCATCAAAACACTTTAACCTAAAAGAGGAATCCATAAAAATCCAACGTGACTCAAACTAGACATTCAGCACTTAGGGGTCCCGGACAGTGTGTAT
>JBAMHZ010025995.1:0-32202 GCA_037177395.1 Alpinia galanga
TATTATATATATCTATGGGGGAGGGGGGGGGGGGGGGGGCTAATTAGAAATATGGTCCTTGTAACAGGGTCCTGAACAGTAAACAGAATAGTATATTTCTTGACGTCCCTGACTCGTTGCCCTTCAAAGTTTTTAATGAATAGAACTATTCCTGTTATTTGATCAAAATGCAGCATATACACTTTATAGAATTGCATTTTAGTAGTGCATAGTAATTATGAAAAATTATCTCATATGTAGCAATATGCCAATTATTAAACCAGTTAATCTTAATAGAGTATGGAACAGTAGGTACAGACAAGATTCAAAGTCTCATTACTATTCAAGCGTCTGATTATGCTATACTGAGCTAGGGAATAAGTGAATATAGCATGCAAAATCTAGTAAAAACAAATATCATAAACAAAATGTAGCAAGAAAGTAAATTTTTAGAAATATCAACTAGCTTCCTTTTGAAGACACTAACAAATAATATATTTACTTTTCTAGAAAATAGTTTGAAAGGAAGGTAATAACAGTCTCGTACAGCGTAAACTTTGACATTTTAACCAACAGATGAAGCCAGTAAAAAGTGTGGCATTAGAAATATCCAAATAATGGAATTACTGATTGACACAATAAGATCAAACAGATCGTCAGATAACAACTGATAGGTTCTGTGTTATTCGATTGGTATACAAAAATCAAAATATTGTTAGGACACTTTGCAGCATAAACATTAAGCTACTACGAAGGCCGATCTTTACCAGTGTACGGTGGTCATATTCATACTGGAGTAGCCGAAAGATCAATGGAAAACATAACGCATCAGAATATTAAACATGCACGTAAAAGGAAATTAGAACCAGAGTAACGAGGCCTCAAAATTCAAGAAAAAAGACGAAGCACATATTAGGATCAATCAATTAATCATACTTCCCGTTGACCGATCACTGGAATTGAGCATAAGAAAGGAGAAATGACTTTCAAGTGGCCAAGAAAACTCGATTTCCAAGAATCAGAGAGCCACAAAACAGATCATTGAACTATAGAAACACGCAGTCGAATATATTACAATATTTCCCCAATTACCCTCAATCCTAACAGGATAGCCAAACAAATCGCCGCTTTTGATCAAACTGTCAAACATTCTGTAGCAATAACCTAAAAAAACGCAAAACGGACCGAAGATCGCATAGCAACGAGGCAGAGAGAGAGAGAGAGAGAGAGAGAGGGCCGACCTGATGGATTGGGGGGTACATGGAGTTTGTGCATACAGGGCACTCGAGCAGCTCATGGACGCTGGTGTTAGGGGCGATTGCGGAAGCGGGAGGAGCGACGACGCCGTGGGTCTTGGAGGAGTAGTGGTATTGAACGGACGTCTCCTCCCGGTCCATCGCGTCGATCGAAGACACACATTCGATGCTTTCCGAATCCATGCATTCTACGGCGAGGGGTTCAAGGGCCTCCCGCCCAACCCAAATCCTCGTCTCTCCTTTCTACAATCTCGCAGAGAAAGACGAAACAAGCCGGGGATTAGCCTCCATAGCGAGGAGGAGGAGGAGGTGCCTTTTTTTCTCGGTTACCTTGGAAGGGATGGGTTCTTTTGTTCTGGCTTACAAGCAGGTGACGGGATCACCATCCCCATTCCCTTTTTCTATTTAAGTTTTAATGGCGTATCACCTACCTGCACAGTGATTGGATGATATGTAGGACCCCATTAGGTTCCAAACGTCAAAGCGCCGAACCAAATGGAAAAGGAATTTAAATTAGTCTAACTTATTTCCTTCTTCAAATTTCACACATATTTAAATAGATATTCTTAGCTCAATGATAAATTACTAAAGATGAGGGAGATACACGGTATAAATGGTGATTTTTTTTTTTTTTTTTGTTCTACTGTTGCATCTTGGGGGGAAAACAATCTACTGTTTAGGTTTTATGTTTTTAAACCAAAAAGAAAATTGAGAAAAAAAATGTTGAAAATTGAGTTATTCTAAGTAATATAAATATTCAATCAAAAATTTTAAATTAGTTTTTACTGTGGAGACTTAGAACAAATGATCCACCTTTTTGTATAAAAGTATGTGTATTTTTTAGACACCCCAATATTTAATACGAATTCAAAATGCTCCACAATGTTTTTATTAATATTTAGCATGCCTTCTCCCTTCTTAAGATTTTCAATTTGCGGTCAATTTAATATCTACTTTGTTATTCTAATTTATGATATATAAAAAAACTTATTAATTGATAGGAGAGATTTTGAGTTAATGGATTGGGAATATTTTAACAATAAAGGAAAAAATTTTACTACAAAGTAGGACATTATCATGTAGTTAATCATTTTAGAGGTTATTAATCATTAAGATGCAGATCTTAATGGCTTGGCAGCTCGCTGTAACATGATTCACAGTCTTTATTTCGTAATGCTATTGAAAATCCTGTACTTTTTAATTAAAAAAAATAAGGGAAGAATGTTTCTTTGCCCATTGGAACCATTCGACCCTCATACTTTTGATTTTAGTATTTCAAAGAAATTTTATATCTCAAAAGACTTGTATAATACACTCTGTTTTCTCTAAACTAAAATTTTAGTATTTGAGGACTAAGATTAAATTTAATTATTATCGATAAACATAAATTATTCACTGCCACTGTTCAAACAGAACTCAATTTTTGGGTATCAAAACCCGACGTGAGAAACAATTGTCCAAATTATTCGACGACTTACAATTTGTCTAGCCGACTATCCAGCTCAATGAATTTATGGGCAAAATGAAAATTTGACATAAATATTAAAAAAAAAAAGCATTATACAGCAGCAAAAATCAAAACAAGCAGATCTTGCCTTTGTATCCAAGAGATTTAAACGTAGTACCCAGTGAAAGTGAATCCTCTTCCGACAATCTCACCAACACAGAACCACGCATACAACTCGAGCCCAAAGAGTGCCCCAATTCCAGCGTCCTCAACTTTGAGCTCGTTCCGGCGTCGCCAAATGTGCTTCACTGCATCGAGCTCTTTCCAGAAAGACTCATAACGACCAGGGATGCTGTCATAAAAATGTCAATATTGGTACAATGGTTTGTAAAACAATACAGCAGTTGCCGGCCACACATTTTATGCACAAATAAAGTGCTGGTATCTTGCAAGTTAACTGCTGATGTATGCAGTTTACAAACTTCATTATGTACAAGGTCTTCTTCAAAATATGCACAAAAAAAAAACTTGTTATTTGTTGAAAACTATCGCAATATAATGTTTACATATATCACCACTTCTTGTTTCACAAGTCAAAATCTTAACTTTAAAATCAATATTAAATTTAAGTGCATCCGTGCCTTAACATATTTTCATCAATTTAACTTCTTGAAGGATTATGAAGCTTTGCGACTCCAATAAATTGGACTACATTATAGGTATGAAAACATATTTAAAGATAGAAATCTGATAATCATGAAGTAAAATGGACAAAAATAATGAAGAAAACAAAAAGCTATGCATCCCAAAATAGAGATGAGAAAGGAAAGAACAATTGTTGGCTTACACCTCGCTCTCACTGCTGTTCAGCACAGAAGAGCGACCAAAGCAAGCCAAAAATATTAATATATGCCCATCACACAATGTGTGCCACGTTAACAACCTCTCCCGTGGAATACCACGCCACCCCATAGCTCAAGAGGGAAGCGCTCGGCCTAGGGCATAATATTAGTTCTTAGTAGGGATGATGAAGGTCATCCTACTAATGACATATTGACATGAATTATCAAATGCAGTGCAGATCAAGATTGCGGCAACTCCTTTCAAGCATATAATCCATACAGATAATTTCATTCCATAAAATTCAATTATTGTCAGCCAGATCAAACAACAAAGTGTCTCGACAAGATACTTAAATTCCTTTAAGTTCATTGTTTGATAGTTAGTTTGGCAGATACTGTAACCGTTTTGACGGTTTATATCTATCAGAAATAAATTGTGGAACATTTAGCCTTTTTAGGAAACATTGAAGCTACAGATTTATCTCATTGAGAAATTAAATTATATACATAGCATTTTACATGTTTCAATACATGCATCCTATTGATGCATGTTTCAATACATGCATCCTAACATCAAGCAAAGATGGACTTTGATTGGAGACTCAAACCAAATAAATCAGCTTCATGAAACCCTACTGTAGGTTAAGGAAAAATTCACGCATATTATGTTAAGAGAAACAAATTTCATAAAATTGAAAGAAAAGGCAATCTACTGGTGCCATCACAGACAAACCAATGTTAGTAGTTCCTGAACTCGATAAATTAACCACAACTAACTTTATACCTCGCAAGACGCGTGTAAAAGAGCTGCTTTGACAGCTCCTGGCATTTCTCAATGGTCGGTGGCTGCACGATGTGCTGCTTGTTATTCTCCAGAAGCTCCTTGTAGTAAGCGCATCCGTGCCTAGACACGAAGTTAGAGACTTGCACTGCCTTAGATCGAAACTGCTGTAGTCTCGCCGCCATCTACAAACTCTAAGAGCCCATGCCAAAATTTAAACACTTATTTTATCAGTCATCGATTTCAAGAACCAGCGAAAAATAAGCATAATACATAGAGTCCAAAGGATCAAGAAAGCACAAATCCGTGTTTGCTAATCCATGTATGTCAAAATCTTGTATAAGGATGAAAGTGGAAACGGCTTGACTGAATGCAAACCCTAGATCCGACGAGACGATTGGAACAAAATGAAATTTGGAAACTATTAAAGTGGTCGAGAGCGCATAGAAAAGAAAGAGAGATGTGAACGTCACCTACCAAATGACACCGACGGCGAAGAGATCGGAGAGTGAAGACGCAGTGCTCGAGAGCCAGCGGCGGGGCGAGTGCTGAAGCCTAAAGGCATCGGCAATTTATTCATCGAGTCCAACGGGGTAATTTGGAGATTTTGTTTCCGGAATACGACTAGGGCTTACGGGGCACTTTTCGTCGGTCGGATTTTTTTTTTATAGTATTAAATTTTTAGGATAACTAATCCGATCACATTAAAAATAAATTCGAGAAACATTAATAACCTAATAATAAAGTCCAACATTATCATCCTTGTAAAATTATTGTTAAAATCATATTCTATCTACGAAAATAAATTTTTTAGTTCAACCATTTAAAATTATCAGTATATATTTTTTATATTTAATTTTCTTTTCTTTGCTTCATTTGTTATTATTTTTTTATAACTAAAATAAAATACTATTTCTGAAACATGAACTAATTAAAATACCGTGTCTGAATAATATAAATTGCCTAAACAAGAAGAACAAAGAGACTCTGCAGTTCACAATATTAAACAATTTAAAATAAGATAAATGTATTTATAAATGGATGAATATTTTAGAGATTCAGTTTGAATTTATTTGGTAGATAAATTATTTAAAAAAAAAACTATTTATCTCTAGAATTAATTGAAGGGAACTCAAATACCTGAATTATTAAAAAAATAAAATTAATTTATATACAATTTTAACTCAAAATGATATTGTGGCTGGAACATTTCATTCTCCAAAACAACTATTTCTGTTAGGCTAGTTTTGTGAATTGTAGATCGATTGATTAGCTAAAGAATAATTTTGAATTCTGTGTTTTTTATTCTGTCGGGCAAAATTAACAAAGTTTATGAATTATAAAGAAAAAAATAGATTAAATTAAATCAGAAGAGAAAAGGAACATTACTCAAAGAAAACAACGGAGCGAAAAAAAAACGATCATCACCTAAAGAAACATTATCAAATTTCATCCCGAGAAAAAGAAATTATAAATTATATTAATTTAAAACGTGATTAATATATGAGATCTTAATATTTTTCTATAATTTAAAAACACAATCTTTTTTTATAAAAAATAACGATTTAAATAAAATTAAGATTTTAACTGCGTAAAACAAAAGAAACACATTTTTTTAACCCAATGATAAGCAGAGACGACCTTTTTTTTTTAAAAAAAAACGAAAGCAAATTTAAATTGGTCAATTGTTAAACATAAATGATGTCTACACTTTTTTATCCTAATTATAAAATTAGGCAAACTAAATATTCTTTTGGATAAAATTTAAAAAAAAAACAATAATGCCTGACTGTTCAGGCTCAGGTACATCACATTTTGTGCAACTAAACTTGCAGATCTCAAAATAACTCTGATTTCACTGTGAAAAAAATGGTGCTTGCAGTTCAGAGATCAATCTTTTTTGCTTTTGCTGGACTTGAATCTTTTGTAAACTTTTTCCACCAGCTCTTCGCATGTTTCGATACTTCGCTTAAATGCCTCTTTATCGCTGCCCCAGTTTCAGCAATACCTTGCAAAAGTTTCTGTTTATAGTTTCGCTTGGGAGAGTCTTTACTTTTTAAAATGTTTCCCTGAATAATGAAGCGAATAATAATAATAATAACAATTATAAACCTCAAACTCCGAGTTTGATTATTCAAAAGAAGAAAGAAAAAGTTGTCAAACCAGTTTCTCAGAAAAGTCATCTTCTTCATCCTCGTCATCATCTTCTTCACCGCCACCAAATTTACCATTCATCAAATCTTCACGCGAGTACATTTTCATTCCTGATGCCCCTGGCATGTCCTGTTATTGCAACAGCTGAAGGCATCAAATCCACTGCACTACATGAAGCAAATTGGAAAGCATAAACCCGATAGTAATATACCTGCATCGATCTCAAAATCTTATCCATTTCAGCTTCTTTAGTGGGCTTGGCAACAAATGCTTCTCCAGGAATCCTATCCTGCAAATTTGAAGTTGTGTTTAATTCAACTCTTGTACCTCCATAAAGTCTAATACTAAATTGTGGCTTGTTTGCAGAAACCCTTAGCATTTAATTCTCTCAAGAAACTACCAAATCAGTCGATGTCAGGTAATTCGTTAATTGAAGAAACCGGTTCACATATTCCTGCCCAAGATGACCTATTTTGTCAACAATAGGTACATGTGCCCACAATGACATTGGAGCTGGCCCAAGGCCATAAACAGATGGGGCATTGGCACTGCACATAATGCTAATATGCTATACTAAATCTAGGTCTAAGTTATTTCCAAATGATTGGAAATTGAAGCTACACAAGTGGGTCAGATCATGTGCAGCAGTTTTGGGGAAAGGAGTGAGCAACAAGCAAAACTATGCGTTTCAGAGAACTCATTTAGTATAAGAAAAAGGTTAATTCAGAAGAAATACTAATCAGCATGTCAAAAAAATTGAGAAACTACAACTTATTGATCAATTAAATGTAGATGCAAATAAAAAACAAACTAAAAAAAACGGCATGGATATGTCCGAAGGTGTACGATTGATTTTATAGCTGGCCTGAGTTCACAAAAATGATAAATCATGTAGCCTGTCACAGAATTGGGATTAATATGGCTTGATAAGGATAATGAAAGTTAAAGGAACCACAACTACAATATTTCTATCATTTAGTTGGTTCCAGTTTCAACTCTTTTGACCGCATTTAAATTGAAGGACGCAAAGTGAAAGAATAGCAAGAAAACAGGCATTCTAATCATCACCAAACAGGAATTGCAATAACTATACTTGTTATAGATTCGTTTTAGTTTTCAGTTTCCCCTTTTGATATTGTCAAAATTGTCAGGTACTATAAGTGCATTAAGTGGGTAATCACATGCTACAATCAAAACAAACATAGACGACAAAGTATAGTCTTGCAAGGTATGAGCTTCATTTTCATTTGAACTGTGATAAATATCAAGCACAGAAAATTACCGCAGGAAGAGGAGGTGGTTTGACAGAGCATGCTTTAGAAAGGTCCTTGCAGAGAAAATTAATCAACTGATCAACTGAAGGTCTTGTGCTATACACAAATTCAGCAACATCGGTATCTGAATAACCCAAGATCTGCAAATGAATGTATGATGCATATTATAAATATAGTTAAGTATCCTAAACTAAGTGTGCACACTAAATGTTAAATAACCCAAACGTGGTAGAGAACATATTAAAAGTTTAAATCAGTATAATGCTAATCGAAACCTAAAAAGTTGGTCTTCATGCAGCTGTAAGGTTGCAATGTTGCAGTCTGAAAGTAAGAAGCAACAGTTTGAGTTGCTGGTTCAGTTTATGGAAACAAGCTTTTTGCCTTTGGAAGCAAGGAAACAACTACTTGCACTGGTCCTTCTTAGCTCCTAATTGGTGAGAACCTAAAGGTGTAGTCATAATATAATAACCAATAAAATGTTCCAATCATTTTGGTTATATTTAGGACTCATCATCCAGTGAATCACCCAGCAGTGAGACCTATTCATGACTCACTAAATCATATTTTATAACATAGAAAAAAAAATCTCAGGACGGAAGGCCTCAAGTCCTAAATGAACGAGAAATAAGTATCTGACAAGATGCTATACCTACCATCAGTATGCATACATCCAATACAATTGGTTACTATTGAACTGAGCAAGAGTCGCAGTTCACCTACTAGCAATCTCCCAGACAAGTAAATTCCGAATGTACCAAGCTGTAAAGAATGAAATTCCAAACCTTGGATCATGTACAGGGTTTAGAAAACTGAATCTCTACAACTCAATTGCTGTTTAACAAATTGACAAGGGATTAGTCCATATTCCTCCAAATCTCTAGTAGGTGGCTTGTATTGTATGGTATTCCATACAACAAAATTGACATACTGCTAGAAATTTATTTTCTCCCAACTTCAATTTTTTTACACAATTAAACCATTTTTTATTATATTTTAATCTTGCTGTGGTGTGGTACCATATAGCAATGGTCTGACAGAAATTTGAAATTGGCCTCAAAGAACAATAAAACAGTATAAAATTTAATCCACAGGCTTAAAATAGTTTTCCCATGCTCAAGATATTGAGCCGTGAGCTATACAAGTCATATAAATGGAAAAAGTGGGCCAAAGAAATATAAGTTGACCTAGGCATACTTATCATTAAATTTTCAGCAATAATCTGTTAAGATGGTTAAGAATGCATTTGGTTCGTGGAAAACATTTCAAGATTTCTATTTTCAGTTCCCATTTTCCATAAAATGAATTTAAAATTTGGAGAGCAAATTTTAAAAAATCATGGAAGTTTCTTTGACACCATAGTACGATTAAATGTATTTGTTATACAGAAGATTGTTTATCTTCCTCAAAAACAAGAAAAAAATCACTATAAACAATATTGGGAAATGAAAATTCAAGAAATAAAAGAAAATTGATTCCATTTCTAAACAAACATATCTAGCATCTGATATTTATTTCAAATGACTTTTTCTAAAAGAAAACTGGAATTAAACAGGGATTCCAGATGCTATCAAAACTATTATGTGGGAGGTCAAATCTTGAATACCAATCTTCTATACCCCTTTGATCCCCTCTCCCAGCTGCTCCCTTTGAGAACAAGTAGTCAAAGAGCTACACAACAATAAATTTTGGTAATGCAATAAACATATAAATCATGCTACACTAGTGAATTAGTGTATAATTTTAGGACAGCATAAGGAAAGCTGATTATTTCACAGCCTCTTCAGTTTAGTCAATCGAACAGTGTCACACTTTTCCATGGGAGCACATCATCACTGTATTTATATGCCATACTTAATAGAGAATCCTTAACGATACATACAATATTTCTTCTTCAGGGAAAATTGTATTAATAAAGACAGAAGGGGGATATCCTTATAATTTGAGACCTAACCTAGGATATGGTTCGAACTCAAACTTTTTAACTTCTAGTTACATGAATACCCAAAGTAAATGCAGACCGATGGGTCATAACTACTGCAGCCAACAACATAGGGCAAGAACCTGATTTTCATGATATCAATGATGGATAAAAAGAAGGATTATTGATCACTAACTGTTCATTGAAATGCCCAACTAAAGCAGTAAAAGCAATGTTCAGTTTGATGAAAAGAATCTATATAAAACAACTACATTTGACATTTTTCATTGCCCATATCTAAATAAACAACATTTCTATCAGATACAACATATGTATGATACCTCTTGACAAGCACGCTCAATGGTTTTACATTCTGAATTACATAATCCTTCAACACCTTGCTCAACCAGCTGGAAAATGCAAAATTTAATTAACAATTGCAATAGAGGAATATGTTGGGTCAAAAATATATATATCAGTAAGGAAACCAACTAATGGTGCCAAGAAATGGCTTGGAATGAAAAAGAAAAGGGAAGAATTAAAACTAATAATTTCTGTATTTCTAAAAAACAGGAAGAAAAAACTTTTGCCAAGATGAAAAGGATAGTGTGCAACCAACAGGTTTTAGGGCTTATCAAAATTTATTATGAGCTCAATCATTTAACTAATACATATCTCCTTCTTGAGTTCAACATAAACTAAAAGCATAGCAAGATTAATACTCCTGGAAGCCAAAATCCATACCCAGAGACAAAGGATTACAGAGAGATCTAACAGCGTGTAAAATGAGGGGTTGAACAAATGTGATGGAGAATTTAAACATCCCCAGGTAAAAGAAAAACAAATCCCAGAATACCATCCTTGTATGAATGAATTCGTTAGGGCGTTGAGGTTGTAATTCCTTAATCTCTACATTGTACCGTTTCCAGAACGAAGCCTTTAAAATGTAGTAACTATCCAATCAATGGAACAAAACAGAGATTATATTTTTATATATGCACTATATAACAAGTTAAAACAAACTAACAGCAGTTTAGTGAATTTCCTACACAATACCTCCAATTTATCGCCTTTCTCAACAAGGTCAATCTGGAGAATCCAATCCGACTCTTCTTTCTTCAGATTACAAATATTTTCAGCTATTTCAATGATCTGGAGCTCCGAAACCTAATCTAGCACCAAATCCATCAGCCCAGATCTACCACTTGGATAATGGAAAAACGGGCGCAAATGAGAAATAACTGTAACATAGAGTCGAGAAAATAAGAACCTTCTTTGGCGAAATCTGAGCCTCCTTTTTCTTCACCTGATGGATGATTTGATGGGAGATCTTCTCACAGACCTGGCACTTGATGAAGGGAATGTCGCCCTTTCGAGCAAAAGCGGGCGGATTCTTCGAGGAAGCTAGGGAATGGGGAAGAGAAGAAGAGAGGAAGAGAAGAAGGAAAAGCAGGAACAAAAAGTGAGGGGGCTGGAAGCGCGACGCCATTGCTGTATTCTGCTCTCCACCGCATCGCGAGTCGCGACTGGCTACGTGCCTATTCAGATGACTTGGTCTTTGGATCAAAGCTTCAAGAAGACTATGATCCGACCCGTTATGATAGTTTTGCTTGGCCGATAATTAGGATCCGAAAAAAATCTCCATTGAAATTATATTTCTCATAATTCTGTCCTCAAAATGTAAAAAAGGACGGAATTTGAGAAGTCTAAGGATAAATTGAAAAAATTCCCCAGCCGATTAATTAGCTTTTATCAAGACCGGCCTTTGTCCAAATCAAATTTCCCCCCGAAAAACGATCGAAGAAACTAGGGTTAGGGTTTATCGCCTCCAGCCCGCTCACGACTACTCGATCCCTAGTAACATCTGAAGCCCACCACTTCCAATGGACCCGATCATCCTCGAATCTCCATCTCCGGTCGAATCGCATGCCTGTGGCCCTCTCACCGGCACTAACTTCCAGACAATGCTCAAAGAATCCATCGACCGATTCCTCATCGAAGTCACGAAGGAGTCCTATGACTTCTCCGCCTTCCGACCGATTTTCTTCCGCCTGATCCAGTCCAGCGTCGATCCACCGATCGAGGTAATCTGGTTTTACTCTGCTCTTGGTTACCACGAAGCAATCCGGTCGAAAAGGGACGTTTTTGATCGAATTTTTGCGGTAAGAGACCTTCTTCAGCTTCTTTCGGCGTGCTCCGCTTCGTGCAATGGCCCAAAGAGCGTGGCCTTGCTCGCGCCAGTGGTTTCGGAGCTATATTACTTCGTAAGCGAGGAAAAGAAGCTGTCTGGGAAAGTGGCAAAGAAGTTGAGAAAGGAGATAGGTAGTTTGGCAGAGGCTGTTATCAGCTACGTTAGCATTTGTAGTGGTAGGAGTTCTAATGGTCAAGAGCTTTCTGATGGCTACTTGCTGCCTTGTTTTATGGATATAGTTCGGATGTGGACTGTGCAGCATTGTGAGAAAGGTGATCATTTGAATGTTCTGTTTCCTTGGCTCAGTGATGAAATTTGTGCATTCTTCAGGCAAGAAAAGTGTAGAATTGGATATTTGGCCGGTGCTGTTACTGCAGAGACATTCTTGCTAAACTTAGCCCTGAAGATTCAGGTGGATAGTTTGCCAAGGCCAGACTTACAGAAGGAGCTGACGATATGGAGTGTCAGTTCAATATCTGTGTTTCAAAACTGTGTTTTCTTCGGTAAGTTTCTTTCCCATACTTCAAATTCATGTGAAAACTTTGACTGCTCAGTCCAGAGCTAAATTTGTAGTATTTCAACATACAAGGATCTTCAGATTAGATGGCTTGTTGATTTAAAATAGTGTGAAGGTTATCATGCTAACATGCTAAGCTATTACGCTTTCTTGCATTCCAATTTCAGTGTGTATTTGAACTTTGAATGCACCAATAGTTTTTTTATGTGTCTTACTATAGTTTCTGATGCTGTCAGTGTCATGTTATTGTTGAAAGATTTAGTTCTTCAGCGCCTTATTCACTACCTATATTGGTTCTAAGTGTTATTCTGTTCCCTAGATTTGATGTATGTTCCCCTGGCAGGCATGATAGATATTCCATGCAGAGTACCTTTGCTGATCTTTACAATAATAGAGAAGTTTCTAGATTGCCTGATCAAATATGTGATTCTTATCTAACTTCTGACTTTCATAAACAGATATACTACTGAGACTGCTACTGAAGCCGCCAATGCCAGTTATTACCATCTTGGTAAGTGTGCTAGTCAAAGACAATGAATGAGACATAACTAAGAATTTCAACATGATGTAATATTTATAGTTAATTAATTAACTCAAGAAGAGCTGTTTACCAACATTCTCCATAGCTGCTCTTGCTTTGTGAATGAAATGAAAATTGATCTACAGGATATCCTAGATAGGTTGCAGATGAATTATTTAGCTATGCTTAGCTCGAGAACCAGCTTGATAATCTTGATATAACTTGGTGATATTTGCTTGATCACAAGCAGGGTCATGAACAGAAATGAACTAGTCATTGCTTGGATTTTGAGTATTATCTGCCCTTCTATTTTTGTCCATAACAGCTTCCCAATAATTTCCCCAAAGACAGTTGTAGGGAAAGTTGTTCTTTGAAAATTGGACTTTTGATTTTAAGTAGGTTGGAGCTATAAGTAGCATCAAGAAAATGTGAGGCCAAGTAAAATAGATCATATTATGTTTAAACTGAAACTTTGGTTTCATGTGGTGTGCGAGTCTGGATAAGCAATGATCCTGTAAATTATATCACATGTTCACTAGTGAATAAAAGTTTATAGATCTATTATGTGAATACCAGTCTATTTTCATGCTAAATGTTTTTGTTTGATCATAACATCAATTAACTACAAGATATTTCCAATTTGATTTCAAGGGTAATCTGAGCTAACTTAATGGGCTACATTTCAATTGTATTCTTTTTCTAATGCAAGTTTTTTTCCTCAGAGTTCGACAGATGAAAGCCTGGTACGAAATGTCCTCTATGATGCTGTGATTTTAGTGGATTATTCTTTCATAAATCCAGGATTTAATGTAGAAAACTTCAATGACTCGTTGATGAATCTTATAATGAGAAGACTGATTGTTACTCATGAAGCCATTCTTTCAGTCAGGTGAATACAACAAGCCTTTTTTTTGGGACTGCAGATATTTATAGATGAAAGTAGTATTAGTGCTGAAATTCATTGTTGTTGCAGGGGTAAAAGAGATTATAACAAAGCTATATCCTATACTAATGCAGTCACTACATCCTGTGTTCCAAATGCCTTAGTCAAATGGGCCACTCATCAGATTCGCTTGGATGAACATAACCGACCCAGTGCTAACACACCTCAAGGGCTTCTCAGTTAGTATTTTGAATATTATCACATCGTGACTTTAAGTTGTGTTCTAGTTAATGTTTTAGAACTTTGTTTCCATCATGTAGAGTGGTTCGTGGTTCTTGAAGAACGAGGGGTTAAGCTTTTTGAAGATGACATTTTGGAACTGTGTAACAAAGTGATGTTCAAGGAATCTCATGCTGATGACACTACAAAGTTCAATTCAGGAACCAACACAACAGATGATCTTTTCTGCTTTGATAATAAAGGAAGAGTGGAAAATGAAGCTGCGAAAGATGATGACATGGGAACAGCAGAAATCGCATTTCTCACTGCTGCTCATTCTATGAAAACTGATGTGAGCAAGAAGAGGAGAAAGCAAAGGGAACACGCAAGCGAAGAAGAATCTGAATCACAATTGAAATTTGTCAAATACAATATTGACGATGATTCTGTCAAAGATTATTTTAACAGTGGTAGTGAGGTGGAGAATCCACCTTCTGCTGATGAAATGGAAGAATGAGAGAAACAGGCTGAGAGCAGCATCGTTGCATTTTAATCATTTGAGACTTAACTTATATTCTTAGGTCAAACTCAAAGACTCCAAGCAATGGTTACTTAAGACAGATTCCACGTGTCTGGCATGCTGCATTGTTACTGTTGGTGGGCACATGCATTTTCTTGTAAGGATGAGATTTTGTTCTTAATCACGGAGCACAACCTGAAGATTTGACAAAGATGTCCAGCTAATTTTATAGGTATAATTATGCTTTCGTTTCTCTAAAAGGCAACTGTAATGGCTCACACTGAACTAGGAGTGTGTATTTCCTTGTAAGCTCTATTCCAGAAGTTATTGTCTTAATTTTTGAAAAGCATCTGACCTTGCATTATTTGCCTTGGGAATGCATATAGTGTTGTATTAAGAATGCTCATTCAAAATCTAAATATTTTCCATATAAGTGATTGTATTTGCATTTCTAGCTTTGAACTCTCCCAGCAAAGTAAAATTATTAACAAAATTCGCTTTCAGTTCACGAATCACGAGTTGACCTGTAATTGATAATACTATATTAAACGTATAACACGTAAAAAATAATATACGTCTGCTAATTTAGTTTCCGTATTCCAAATCCTATCTTATAAAGTCTTCTTCAATAATTGAGGAAGCATACACTGTAACACACATTTGAAATTTTTAAATTAATAAAAATAATAAAGCTTTCATATTTGCTAATTTGAGATATTAAAAAAAAAATCTAACCTTGTTTGTAAATAGCAGTCTTTCAATAAATTAGGACTATGAATCTTATGAGTCTTAAGTGATGGAGTGCTTATTTGATAATAATTAAAATAGAAGCACCTCTTTTTAATTAATTTGAAAACAAAAGGCGTTGCTTTAATCTTTTTAACCTGATAAATAAATATACAAATATAAATGAAAGTAATTATCACCTTTTGGAAGAAAGAGTGGGAAGTAGGTAGAAATTAAAAAAAAAAAAGAGAGAGAGAAGGAAAAACATCAATTAGTTTTTCGTTCGTTCATCGCAAAGAAAGAACAAAATTTGATTAAATTTACTTCTTGAAAAAGAAGCTGCCACATTGAAATTTAAAATTACTTTTACTTTAAAATGTATAGAATATATACAGCAACCAAGTGTAAAGAAATTTTTTAAAAAAAGACAAAATAGCATCACTCTTTTCTCCTGTCCACATAAACTCCCAAAGAACACCTATGCTATCAAAATAAAACAGGATTTGCAAAAACCATTTACCCCGTACAGACTAGGAGATGATCTATCAATCAGCCTGACATTTGATCCTATCAAAATATTCTCGAAGATTAAAAGACTTGTATTACTTTCCTATCCAACAATACTTCTTTCCCCAGATAACATTTGTTCAAAATATATAAAAAAAATTCATTACACAGAGGAAAAACCAAATAGCTTGGAATCTTAACGTCCAAATTATTATCAAACCTCTTTATTTTCACTTCTATGTTCATTAAATAAAGAGTTCGGAGCTGAGACATGCAGTTCAAAGTATAATATTAGTTAGAAAATTTCTTCAGTGGTACCTCTTTTCGATTTTCATGGTATAAGAACATATCCTGCTTCCGGGAGCACATCGGCCGCAGTTGGAGGTAGGTTATGCCTTGAGATGACATCTCTAACCTTGGCGTGGGTTTCCGCATCGTGCTGGAACATGGAGACCAGCTGCTGGAGCTCCAACTTCCTCACCTGAACTTTTTCTTCAGTAATCGGATTCTGCAACCCAAGATAAAGTAACCCCAGACCGATCAGAACAATCCCTATGAAGAAAAGAACTCCGGCAAAGAGACCAAAAGCATATGGCGTGTTTGCACCCCCAGGTATTCCATCCACGTTGATCCCAAAAAGCCCGGTGATTATTGAAAGAACCAGGCCACAACCACCAAAGATGGCCAAATTATGTGTAACACGGAGGCTTCGATCCTGGATCACACAGTCCATAAGATACACAACATGGATACCAAGTTTATGGGTAAGGTTGTATATAAAAGTAGAAAAAAAGTTTTATCCATTCCAAGATGGCGACAATCTTTCAAGATCATACTTGTAGCCATGCACGCACTGTACTCTGCATAACGTCTTGAATTGTAAAAAGCCGCCCACGGACAGCCTCTTGCTCTTCCAACATTTCCCTGGTGCTCTTCTTAATTGCCTCCAACATGATTCTTGCGGCATTTCCTCTCAAGTAATGCAGAAGCTCGAAAACAATTTCTTCCCTAGCATGCAATGACCATTTAACTCTAATAACCTAGCAAACAGAAAAATTGTGCAAGGTTACACTTAGTAGAGTTAGAAAATTTTCTAACTAGAATCTGCAACCACAATCGGGATAAGTACTTTAGACCAATGCATATCGCATTATATTAAAAGGCCTTCTAGGACTATCGTGATGATCTAAGAGTTTTGGGTTATCATGTATAAACTACTTTTTTTTTTTTTTTTACTCGGACTCAGCTATAAGTGGAAACTTATACAAGCTACTCTATTTTGTCTTGACTCGTGAATAAGTAGAAACTTTTTGGTCCTCTTTATCCCATGCATTTAGTGGAATATAAAACAACAAAAGCATGCTTAAGATGACAGAAATGTTTTGGCATCAAGTTGCACTTAATTCACTGGCAGTAGAAGATTTAATTTCCGGATTATTGTCTGGCATATGTTAGCAGTTGTTCTATAAGCTAAGCGTTAATGTTTATTTGTTTTCAAGGAAAAAAAATAATCAAGGGATTGTAGTTGAACATGACACCAAAAGAAAATGATGCCAGCATACTCTAATTAGAATGCTTCTCCATAAACAATTATGGGAAAACCAGAAACAATGGAAGTTAAGGGTAAATGTATCTACCATAGCTATGTGAAACTTGAAAACTAAGTCATTTGGTAATATGGGTAAAATGGCAAACAACTACTTAGGAACAGACAAATTATTAGAAGCTTATGCAAATATCCTACACAATATTTGTGGCATCATCAACAAAGATTATATCCCTATTGTGATGCAAACACAAACTTGGAATTGAATACCAAAATTTCTCATCATTTTTTAACTTGAAAAATAAAGCAACAAGTGGGATTTAAGAAGTAAAAAAGACTTAAAAGAGTTTTTATGAGTTTCTAGTAATCAGCACGGTATATATGTACTTAAAATGCTAAAGTCGAGACATAATAACATTTTCTTCGCTAGTCCCTACTGAAAAAACCTTGTAGTTTGACTGCCCGTAAGCATTACCATTTCACACTCCTCTTCCATTGCTGTATAAAGGCCCTAGACCTCTCTTTCAAATCATTGATTCCTCTTCTTAACTTCTTCCTCAACCTCCCCACCCCTGCTCCCTTCTCTCTCTCTCTCTGAGTTCAAAGGTATTGAAATTTGTTGAGTCCCAAAATATTCAATGCACCTATGTCAATTACAAAACTGTAAGCACATGGATGGATGGGACAATACATTTTTAACAAAAGAGGGCCTAATCTTCACCTCAACCTACCTTACCCGAAAGGGTATGTCGATTACCTGAAGAGTACCTTAACAATTGACAGCAAAGTTGTTAGTGACACAATTCCAAAGTAATTGAATATAGTTGAAAGAGGGTGCATTGATGAAGTTTAAGGACTAAGGGTCTAAAGACAAAATCTAAAGACAAAATCTAATGACTAACACAAATGATGTTTCAGCTATCCGAAGGAGCGTACCGAGCAATCAAAGAGTCATGCAACTCACAAAAGGGGTGCCTTAACTACCTTAAAGGATATGTAACCTAAGGGGTGTCTGGACTACTCTAACGGTGCCATGTCTACTTGATGAGATTCCTTGACTACCTGAAGGGGTATGTCAATCCAAAGGAACACCAACGCAAAGGGGCGAGCTGGCTCGAAGGGGTGAGCTGGCTCAAATGGGTGCCTCAACAACCCAAAGAGGTGTCTACAAATTTGAAGATATGAAATCTACATCACCATCTTATTGTATCAAATCACCGTCGAGACAAAGAACTCACCATCCAAAGGAGAAAAACTACACCAACATAATAATAATGTAGTAAATAAAAACTGAATACCTGAGTTGCCAATCTTCTAATTTCTTGGTTCAGTATGATACTCAGCAGATTCAAATCTTCATAATTTCTCCTGGTCAAAGTAGACATATAAATCTCACTCCCAAAATGTTGATGAGATAAGCCGCAAAAAAAAAGAAGCAAGGATGACATGATGCATAAGCAGTTGAGCACCTATTTACAAACTTCAGCTCAATCTCATCTGCTGCTCCAAAAACATACTTTCGGAACAATCTAAAGCACTCAAAAAAGAAGTCATATTGTCATTCGCTTATCAATTGATTTTGTTACATGGATATATTTCTGACAGAATTTACAAACCCACAGATTTGTCAACAAGAGTAAATCTGCCAAATGGAATTTTCTGACAGTAAGAACATCAAATAAAAAACTGGGGAAAATGAGCAAATTTGCAAAACGACCTGCCAAGGGCAGGGTTTTTTTTTCTTTTCCAAATCCCTCTCTTCAGAGCCAATTCTAGTACAACATGGACAATCTAATGTAGTTTTTTGATTGCCCACAATTCATAACTACAGGATCAATTTGACAAATCTACATAGATCCTCATCAATGCAAAATGGAATAATTATATTAGTGGAAACTACAGTTAGATAAGATCATAATCCTTGATCAGAGTCACTTCAATGATTTCAATCCTATACCAGATTGAACATTCTAAAATGTTTTTTTCTGATTGTCCACAATCTAGAACTACAGGATCAATTTGACTAATCCATATTGATCTTCATCCATGTGAAATGGATTATATTAGTGGAAACTACAGTTTGATATGATCATAGATCCTTGATCAGAATACCTTCAATGTCTTTTTATTCCTATACCAACATATGTGAAACAACCAACAAATTTAGCTTCCTTAGCTAGAATCAGACCTATCAGGAAAATCTCTGTCCTTGAGATGCTTGAAAAGTATTATGATTTACATTACTGCAAAAGCAACCTTCTAAACTTACACAAGTATATATAGTAAGTAGTTTGCCAGACAGAAATTGCAACTTCTTTGATTCTTTGTAATTAGAAACATAAAATGAGATTTCTGGATGTTTATCTCGGGTTTTGTTGTCCTGTATTTGACAATTGGACATATAACAAATAAGCTGGACTTAGGGCTTCAATGCAATGTCACAAGTAAAATTTATGAGAAGAGCCAAGAAAGGAATCATATATCATATATTCAGCATCTTTAAAAATGATATAAAGGCTGACAAAAAATAGTATCAGATCTAGGAAATCTTTAAGTTATGTGATTAATCGATGCTATTTTTAATGCAGAATAGAGAATCTTGGTGTTCACGATTCTCATACATCAACTAGAAGTCGCAAACCAATTCGCCAAGAGCATGATCCAGAGTTTTCGAATTATTAAATAAACCAAACTCTTTTTTTTCTCTTAGCACCATGGTAGCTAGCTCCACTATGAATAATTGTTAGATATACAATTTTGGAGCATAAGAAACAACAGATACGGATGTTAACATTATAAAAACTAAGAATCATCAGGTTACTGCTGAAGTGCTGAAACAATTTCAAGGAGAAAGCATGCTAAACCATATAGATTGAATACATCTATTTCTAAGGTATAGAGAGGGAGGCAAGCACAAGGGGAACGATAATATATCATACTGCACCTATCATCCCACCGAGAAAGACGGCTAGCTAAATGAGCAATGACTTCATGAACCGACTTTGGTGCTGCACTTCCACCAGCTAGAAGCAAATCCTGCAAAATATTGGAAATATGCTCAACTATACATGAAATTTAGATACATAAGATAAATTCTATCCATGAGAAAAAATGCTAGCCAAAATTCATAATAGACTGAGGACTAATTACCTGAACTTCAGTTATGCCAAGTACATTGATACTTGATGCAGTGCCTTTGACATGTAGTGTAGTAACTAAAAAGTTTTGAGCTTGCCAAGAGCGGAGAACAATGGGTATGTCATCTTCTCCAAGAGGGTCACCAACTGATTGACCCAAAAGCTCAAATAACAGCCCACCAGCAACCCTAACTGGGACCTAAATAGCTAGCACCACCATGAAATAAGTTCAAGAAAACAAAAAGTAGATCTAATAGAAAATATGTAGATACAATAGAAGAAACAACCACCAATAACATCAGAAATAGTGTATTTTACTTCCACAGAACCCTCATATAAGACTGTCATAATTTTCTGTTGATAACATTTAATAACCATATGAAAAAACAGAACCCATAATTTCTATTCATGGTGATTGGCATACCTAGGTGCTCATGCAAGAGAACTATGTTCTATAATATTTCCATGAACTTCTGTAATTTCTCTAAAGTTCACCAAGACAGATTTCTTTTAGTAATGCAGAAAGCTTTCAAACAGTAGTAGGCAGGCATTTTGAGGATCATTTGATCATCAACTATTGTTTATGACATGTCTGTTGGCAAGTGGTACTCATAACATATTAGTTTTAGATGCTAGTTAATCACACAAGTTCCCTTGACTTCAAGAAGCACAACAACTAGAAAGTTTTTTTTTCTTTTCTGTCATGTCATGTTTATGTATAACTTACTTGGATAGGCAGGAATTAAGAGGTTGAGATAATTACAATTTCAGGCTCTACTAAGTTAAGTGACTGACAACTATGTGAATGGTTGCAGAGGTGCACAGCATAAAATATCACGTAAACAAAAAGTCAAACTAAGGACAAACTTACCCATATATATTTTCAGAAAATAAGAATAACTATCTCCTACACAAACTTACCTTGATGTTTTGATGCTGTTAATACATTATAAAAAGACATAATAATAATTTGACAATAATAATGATAATAATTATTATAGCCTTTGTTAAGACAAGAGCAAGAAAAAATTGAGATCTATTCCCTCATAAAACTCAAAATGTGGAAGGAATTTACCACGAGAAAAATGTAGTTAACCCCTGAAAGATACACAACCTCACGACTTTGCATTTAGCAAAAGGAATGAAGAATATTCCATCTACTGATTCAAGTATATGAAATTATTTGTAGGATTGTGTAATGCAGAAACAAGGAAGCTATTCAAAAGTAATGACAGGATACTTTGTTGGGGTCTAACCAAAAAAATTTCTGATAAGGTACTCTGACACTAAATCTACCATCTAATGCAAAAAACTTTAATCTGTTACCATTACCTCATACAAAAGATGCTTCATTTTTTCACTAATGAGTAGGCTTTCATCTCTCAAAGCAATGTTGATGGCTGGATGCAACCATTGAGCATTACTTAGCCATGCATCAATATCATGATGACCAGCAGTCACATGGCACCACCATGTTGGCCCTACTGGTCGTTCCCAGTATGGAGCAGCAACATCGGCGACAGTAAAATCTTCCTCTTCATCAGCTATATAAGTTTGCTGTGAAGACCAGCTAGCATCAACTTGGACCAACTGGACAAGCTCTGAAATTCTAGCCCATCCAATAGGAACCCAACTACCACATTGTAAACCCCTGATGTTCTTGGTTTTCACTTTTGAGTTATCAAACTGCGGAATTTCATCAGCAATTAAGGTTGCAGCACCATCATCAACTGCATTCACGGCAGAAATAGATTCAGGATCATCCAAGAGTTGGACAGAAGTACCATCTTGTGTGGACACGTTTACTTGGTCTCTTGAATCCAGATTATTATTTCTCTGAAAAGAATGGAGTTTTGCAATGGATTTCTGTGCACTTGGTGATTTATGAAAACGAACAAATTCAAAAGCACAGATAAGCCCATTTGTCCATAGGTCACTTCTTGGATTGCTATCCTTAGTGGTCTGGAGCTTATTTGCCTCATGCTTCTTGTTCTTGTTGTCTTTGTTAAAAGAGTTTTGTCCATCTGTGTTTATCATTTTGGTGAAGAGAAAAGAATCAAACGCAAGATCTACGAAGTGAGCACTTGGACTAACAAATAACGTTTAACATTAAGCCTCATGGACTGCTCTGGATAATCAGTAATCTTCTGCTTGTCTGGTCAAATAATGAAACGTCATATCACAGATAATCACAATCAATTGTAGAAAACACAAACGCTCATCTCGACAAAGGATAAAAATCCACTAATATACCTCAAAAAGGTCCTGCGATATCTTGGCAGGAAGAATCCCGTGATCATCAACGGCACTGGCTCCCATTTCCACGGGATCTCAAATTAATATAGAGAAATCAATTGAATGCACCAGAAAAGTACTGAGAAGCTAGGGATGAAGGACTTACACAGAAAGGGAGAATGAGCAGCGATAGTAGGGCGTAGAAACTTCGACCTTGATGGACGCGGTGGAACTCCTTGTGGATACTCGGCGAGTGGCACTCTGTCAGAGCTCTCAGGGAATCAAATCGACGGAGTCCTAAACAACAGCATCAATACGGCCCAATTATGCCAAATATGGGCTACAATGCAGC
Source organism: Alpinia galanga (assembly GCA_037177395.1). Classification (NCBI taxonomy): domain Eukaryota; kingdom Viridiplantae; phylum Streptophyta; class Magnoliopsida; order Zingiberales; family Zingiberaceae; genus Alpinia; species Alpinia galanga. The sequence goes on from JBAMHZ010025995.1 coordinate 23,005, forward strand.
CTGCAGCTGCTAGTAACAAATGTGCGGGTTAAGAAAACAAATTATTATGATTATTTTTTTACGAAGATAAAACATATTTCGTATAAAAAAGAATTAGAAAATAATAGTGCCAAAGGATAAAAATTTACCTTTTATTCATACAAGTTTTAATTTTTTTTTTGTTGAAAAAAATGGATATAGTACAAGCAACAATTGAGGAGATTTTCATGGGGGCTATACTTTCTGTGTGAGTCCTTTCCCCCCTCAACTCTCCTTTCAAGCCCCTTCTCTCGTACAGAGAAATCACAGCCTTACTAACGGAAGCAACAGGAAACTGTTAGCAAGGCCTGAAATTGAACAAACTGCGATAACTTTTGAAATGGAATTAGCAAACGTGTATCTAGGAACATGGTTCATGAGATAATTCAGATATACATAGTTGAAACGTGAAATGAACAACTCGAACCCATGTTATTTCTCAGGATGCAACACGTCTTAAATTAAAACAACTAAAAAAACTCAGAAATTGGCAGTGTTTTGAAAATTTGCTCTCTAGTTCACTCCGAGAGTAGGGAACTGACAGGGATCTTCAATTGATGGAGCAGCAGCTGCAAAGCTTGAACCTCGGCTGCCGTAGCCACTCCTGAATGGTGGACGGTCACCTCTCCCTCGGCCACGTCCACGGCTAGCAGCACTGTAGTATTGTTTACCTTCACCAGTCTTGAAGAACTCATTGATGTTCAGGGGCTAACGACAAAGAAGAAACCTGTCGTTAAGAAAAGGAGAATCTAATCTAAAGAGTAATATCTTAGGAAATATAGTGTTAATACTTTTTTGCTTCGTTCATCGCGGTCATTATTTTCTTTCTTTTTGCCTGTATCCTTGTCAGAACCCTGAAAAAATATATCAGAGGCTTTGCGAAAACCAAGAGATAAAGTAGTGATCGAATGGGGAAAAAAAAAGAGTACAGTATGAGAGTCATTTACAGCAGGCAGGCATACCAATCTAACAAAGACAGGGTCGATTTCTTTCTTTGTTGTTAGTTGCTGCATGGACTGCAACTCCTCGTCGAGTTCAACCTTCCTCTCCTCAGCTTTCAATGCAAGTAAGGCTTTTCTTTTGTCCTCTTTTATTTTCTCATATTCTTCTAAAGTCATTTCCTGTACAATACAATTGAACAAGTGCGATCGCTTAACAATTAATTTATACAATTAGACTGGTGGAAACCTTAATGCAAAATATAAGATCACAAAATACACAGCGTAGGGAAAAAAAATTAAAAATACATATCTTTTTAATTGTATTGTACAAATGTAGAACACATATCTTTCAGTTATTTTCAAATCAATATTTGGTACAAATGTACAATGGTTTTTTTTGTTAAATCAAGAATATCATGTTGATACTGGAACCATAAAGAATCGCCATTTATATATGAACAGACAGGAATTTAACAAATATGAATGCCAATATAAAATTTATAAATATATGCAACAAATAACACACGAGTAAATCTTGGTTACAGGTATAACATTAGGGTCACCTTCACAAATAACCTTAGTGTCACTGTAAGAAATAGATGGAAGACTTTTGCAAGTTAAAAAAATACTCTTAGTCGACATTAGACTGCAATGATTACAAATAATGATGGTAAACTCTACAAATATCGAAGCTAAAACTCTAAAACCTTCAAATTGTTATCTTGAATTTTATGGCAAAAGGAATCTATAAAATTTTTTTACCAGTTAAGAAATACACTTAATCAATTACACTACATTGATAAAAAAATAATTACAATCAACTTCAAATGAAAATAAATGACGACTAGTATTACATTAAACCAATATTATGAGAAACAGTGACTCGTGGCAACGCAAAAGGCATAACACAACAAGAGAATAAGAAAGCTGAGTAGAAGGAAGAAAATGATACATAGAACCCATGTATGACAGCTTCCTGAATCTAAGTACGAAGAAAAGCATACTGATCCCTTTACGCTGGCATATCAAAATTGCACTAGGCTGGGTGAAATAGTGTACATGCAAACACAATGGTTCAATTTACTCTGCACCATGCAATACCCTTTGGATCAGCCTTATATATGAAAACCAACGCAAATTATCCATTGAAATAACATAACATACTTGGTATTGCAGCTTTCTGAATTTAAGCATATGATAGAGAAGCATAGCAATACCTTGATTCCGCCCAAAAAAAAATTGTAGTCTAGGTTAAATAACGTGATTGCATATATGTTGGTTTCATTTACATGAAAGACTCTTTGGATCAGCCTAAGGGCATGTTTCTGAGAGGAGAAAGAAACAAATAGTAATAAAAAGAATTTCCAGCTTCACTTTTTCGCTGTTTCTTTTGGTGGAAAAACTGTGAGAAAGGAAAAGTTGAAAACTAAATTTCACAGGGAAAGAAACTCAAATCCGATCTTAGACAATTCAATTTTTTTTTTCAAATTAATGTTTTCCTTTTTAGTCTTTGATAAAAAAAATGTTTTGGAATTTTTCTTTATTTCCATTAAGGGAAAGAGCAATATGGAAAATATTTCACTATTTTTTCTTGTGACCTTTCTTCTTTGCCATATTTCTTTTCCTAATTGTTTCCTTTCTTTGTAGGAAACATAGTGTTACATTATCACATTTAACCTAAACTACAAGTCAGTCATATATGAAGTGCTAGTTCACGTCAACCAGTTCAAAAGCTTAACATGCTGGGAAGTATGCCACACTACACGCTTCGTGACCAACCGGCAAAAGATAGAACCACACACAAACCTGACACATGGGCACACCAAGAAAACCAGAATAGTTGCCATACTGGTGCTTGTTTATGATGAGAATAAGTGAGAAACTTGAAAAAGTGAAGTGCAGAAGCAAAAGGAAGAAGTTAGTGGATAGAGAATTGTCCTAACATAAAATATGCAGAAGGCATGATATAGTTAGCTCACTTGGTGCTTTTAGATGTAATATAGACATGGGAGGGGGAAAAAACTAAAATTTGATAATAAAACATAAATGCCAATATATGAAGAAAAAAGAGTTCAATATCAAGTAAACAAAAATATTATACAACCTCTAGCACAAGCTTGACTTCCAATGTTAGTTACGAAAATGTACCATTTGCTGATAATGCCTGTATTTTCCAAGATTTTTTAGCACTAGTTAAAAACTCTTACAATAGTGTGTAACTGAATCTTGGTAGAAGCATCCTGTAGATGATATACAAATAGAAATGCAAGTAGATTAAGAAGCTTTTTGCCAAGTCAATGTATACTCAGATGGAACATAAAAATCAAAAATCACTCTGGAAGCTTGTGATCAACCAAAATTTCATGATATGTTAACAAAGAGATGCCAGCCAATAGTCACAAACATTATAAAGAAACTCCTTTACTGTGATTCTTGTTATCTGAAGAAATATCAGGTCGACATATAATTGTAGTTTCAACAAAGTTAATGATTTTCTTTTCAGCTGCCATTCAAAAGAATCATAATTCATGGACATAAAGATAAGGTCACCTTGTCCTCTTCCTTTTCTTCAGCCTCATTAGCTGCATCCTCCTTATCCTTGCTCTCCTCTGTTAATGGTGTGTTTTCCTGTTCTTGACGCCCCTCAGTTGGTTTCTCATCCGACTTGAGGACATCCTCCTTTTCCCTATTTAAAGAATAGTTTCACAAATAAAAGCAAGCTCAGCACTACAGCTGTCAAAAAAAATCTGTTCCCAATAGAAAAAACTGCAAAAAGACCAATATCTTAACTGCTCGAGTGCCTCATCAGCTACAGTTCCCCAGTTACCACGACCTGCACCTTGACGTTTCACTTCATAACCCCGACCAGTACCACTGCGACGCTCATACAACCTGCGTGGAGGTCGTTCAGAATCACCTCCAGATTCATCGTTACCATAGCCACTACGACCCCCGTATCCACCACGACGGCCACCACTAAATGGCTGACGTGTTGGGCGTTCCTTTTCAGGTTTATCAGCATCACCATCTTCAGCACCGTAGCTCCTCGAAAACCCATTCGCATTCTCATTTCCAAATTCACGATTTGGCACTTGTCCACCTCTTCCACCTCCAAGCCCGCCACGGGCAGCACCACCACGTGCCGGCGCAGCATTACTCCTGGCTTCCCTCGATTCCCTCACTACATCACAAACATTCCTAATCAAAATGTGATTTTTTTAGAATCAAGATGACTAGCTTATCCATCTAATCCAAACACGTGTTGAGAGAGAGAGTCCATCGGACATTTGTTATAAGGCAAAGAATATAGGATATCATCAAACAAACACAATCCAATATTCAAAACGCGAATATAAAACAAGACCAATCTTTTCGGGAAAACGAATGATAAATTCAGCAAAAAATAATAATGAGCTAACCGGCTTGAGAAGGGGGGACCGGTTTCGTTGGGAGCTTCGCCACTGCCGGAGTTGTGGCGGCTGGCGCATCGGGCTTTTTGGCTGCCGCCACCTTCTGATGGGCGACGATGAACTGCGAGGGATCATCGTGGTCGTTGTCTCCCAGTAGATGGAAGGGATTATCGGTCGCCATCTCCACAGAACTCCGCCCCAAATCGCCGACCTCAGAGCGGCAACAGGGTAATCCTTGTAACTAGCACAGCCGCCGCCGCGATGCAATCTCCATCAAAAACAGGAGATCGATGCCTCGGCGAAGGAGGGAGCTGACAGAACAATACGCGAGCAAAGGCCCTAGCCGCACCCTTCCTCCAACAATGGGTATGGACTTTCACTCCACTTGCAGAAGAAAACCTAATCACTTTAGCCGCCTTCCTCGTTCTTAAATAGATAAATAGCACAAAATGACAACAATAGGACCTTTCTTCACAAATTTACGCATCTAAACCATTCCCGATGAGAAATGAGTAGGGGTATTTTTGACATTTACAAGGAGTTGACGTTTGCGAATTTTGTGGCGACCGCAAGGATCGATAGGCGACGTGGTCCCAATCGGAATTATGATAGTGAAATCTTACGGTTGATATTCACCTGTTCTCCTTGTGCAGTTAGATTTATCAGATTGTATTTATTGAATATTCTCTTGATAAAATGGCGGTGAAATTTGTTAGGCTTTTTGAATTTCTAAGAGGTCCAATGCATAGAGCCCAAATCCGCATAGTTGTGGATATTTTTAAAGAGAACCCTGATATTTTAATAAATGTGATCAAAATTTATAATCATTGCAGCCTAAGTGGAAGAGTTTTAATTTTTTTAATTGACAATGGATATTTAAATTTTTCGATCCGATTAATTCTAAAAATAAATTGTTTGACTCCATATAAATTTTTTATTGACTATTAGATAAGTCTAGAAGGGAAAGTCTTAACGTAATAATAAAATTATTACTAATCTAAAGATTACGAGTTTAAATTTTGGAAATAGTCTCTTGTAGAAAAAATAAATAGGATAAAACTGTATACAATAGATTCTTCCCTAAGATCTCACATAACGGGAACTTTGTATATCAAACTATTCTTTTCTTTTTATCAGATAAATAAAAAAATATTCATAATGAATAATTTAACAGTTCCCTATTCTAAGATTTTATCAGAAAATCTTTATAAATATAGTACAGTTGAAATTGAGTCGATACTTGAAAGATTATTTAAGCATAATAATTGACTTCCTTTACGATAGGACCGAGTCGAGTAAGTACATGAACTATGATTTATCGCGAGTCTATAACTGCATCATCGAGTCCAAGTCAACCATAATACTAATAAACGATAGATTCTTATTGACGTGCATGCATTGTACTAAGTCAAACTGAGTTGACGTTGAATTTTGGTCATGAGTTGCGATAGCTAAACAACTCATGTGTGTTTATTTATCTTTAAAAAAAAATATCAGCATGTATACAGGAGTGCAGTTTTGTAAGTGTTATTACTGGGTCTTAACTTCTTTAAAACAGTGGTTAATTAGTTTTCTAAACAAATAAGAACATCCTGTCATTCTCCTGATATTTTTTGTTGTTTAGACTCTAAACCATCTTGAAATCAATACATACTAATATATATCATGCTTTACAAAATCCTGAGATCTACATATCGTTCTTGAATAGTTAATTGCATGATCGCAACAGATATAACGAACTTTCATTTTTTTTAATGCATATATATGCAAATGAAGGACTTGCGAATAAGCTGTCAAGTTGTCTACCTAGCAAGTTCCTTGCAGCACAATTGTTAGCAGTTTTTTTCCCATCAGAAACTGATGACATTGTTAATATGAAATTATACAGGCAGAAGAGTCGGGACAAGAACTTTAAGTTGGCAACAGCGTCTCCAATTTGCAATTGAAGCTGCCCAAGGTTTATCATAATTTAAAGTATTATTTTCCTTGCTCCAATTCATTTCTTGATTTTGTGATTATTTGAGCTCATAAATTTCAGTGAGATGCGCAGGACTGGAGTACTTGCACACAGAATGCAAGCCACCGCTAATTCATAGAGACGTTAAGACGGCAAATAATCTGGAGGCCAAGATAGCAGATTTTGGGTTGTCAAAAGCTTTCAATAGTGGGACAAACACCCTATCAACAAAAGTAAAGGGAACTCTAAGATATCTTGATCCAGATTATGCTATTGTTCTCGCTTCTTTGGTTTTGTTTGAATAGAACATTCACAGTCAAATCAATGCAATGAGTTGGAAAACAAGAAAACTACTCTGTGGTAGACCTCAGATTTGAAACTGGATTGATTTCTGACATCTATTCACAAATATACCTTATAAATTCAGCAGGTAATTTGGAAAACATGCTGATAAAATGCAAATAAGAAAATGATCCGTTCCAGACTCTGAATTACTATATCTTTGGCTGGACTGCCATAATTTTCACTGTTTCTCTCAGTATTCTGTAGATGCGAGATACTCTTATTATGTGAAATCCAACATTCAGCATATACCTTTACATGCTTGCATTTATGTGTATGCTTAAGTATATTATGATAATCTGCTGGAATAAATAGCTGGGTGAAACAAAGTTGAAAGTTCAACTACCTTTCACAGCTCCTGGTTTGTTTGCTGGGAATAAAGGCCGTTAAATTTCTCCCTCAGAAGCTTGCATGAATGACCGAGAGTTTTGGAAATTTTAAGAACTCGAGACATAAATATTGGGAATTGTTTTGTGACTTGTGCAGGTATACTGCGTTTCCTTGCAGGTCAGTGAAAGAAGTGGCGTATTCAGCTTTGGAGTAGTTATCTTAGAGCTGATCACAGGACAGCCTCCGGTTTTGCGAACTACGGAGAACATGCATATAGCTCAAAGGGTTGCGTCAAAAGTTTGCCAGTGGAAAATTTGATGATATTGTTGATGCCAGATTACAAGGGAATTATGACAGAAACTCCATTTGGATGTGTGTGCTCAGGTTGCACTAGATTGCACCTTGTGCATGCATGGTCGTCCTGCGAGAGGCCACGCATGACCCAAGTTGTGACACAGCTAAAAGAGAGCTTGGTACTAGAGACCTTCCATGGTGGGACTGAGAACCTTGTCACTTGCAGCGATAACATGGAAGTCAGCAATGCAAGCTAGACTAAAATTAGTGCCCTTGGAATAGAAGATATTGCAAGATTGTCAGCTAATGTAATTGGTACATCAGTAAGATGATGTTGGGACGGTTGAGTCCCTTTCAACTGAAAGCTTTGTGTTACCATCCACGAGGCATTTGAACTTTAGAGTTGTTTCAGCCTTACGAATCTCTGAAACAAGCCTATACGAACGTCAAGATCGAGCAATCTGTAATGCACATACCAGTAGATAATGATAACATTGTACATGACGTTTACAAGTTTAACGGGACCAATAATTTTCCAAGCTACTATTGAGTATGTTTAGCTTTCGGATAATGTTTTTTCCCCCCTCATATATTTTTCAATTCAGTGATAGAGTTCAAAATTAAAATTAAATGTACCTCGCATGCGTTCTCACAATTATCCGAAGAGCATTGTTTTTATTCACAATTCCTATTTGAGACACTACAAGCCTTCATCAAATGCTCGACATTAAAAAAAAAACAAAAAAACACTATATAAGCTTCTGCGCTGTGACATTGTCCATCTCAACTCAAGCCATCATACTTAAATCGCATTCAAATTGCCATGGCCTTTAGCTAAAAAGGCGATTCCAGCCACCTAATTTCTTTTGATGGCGATCACTCATCAAACCAATCGCAATAAATACCTACAGGAATCATATTCTACTTTATCAAAACCCCGTAACTTGTCCTCCTGTAACACTCAACATTAATTTGCACGGCTTGCAGTATTCATCACTGTTTGTTTCTTACTTTAAATCCCATGGGGAAAATATTAAATGGCGGTTTGTTCTTATCCAAAGCCTCGCAGAACCAAACATTAGAAAAGAGACAAAAAAAAATTTAAAACTAATTGTACGTTTGCCTTTTGGCTTGAAGTTAATTACTTACGTCAGTTCAAATATATATAACCAACCATAACTGTTCGAGCCGGTGGAGCCCAAATATATATTTTTTCCACCAAAAAGTTATCTGTTACCCGATTATCCACCCTCTGTATGTTAGGCTATCACAGTTTGAATTTCTTATTTACCCCTCGGAATTTAATTACTGTATTCTTTTTTCAAACATTAAAACATAATTTCACTTTCTCCACTCCTCTTAATTTCATTAGATCAGAAAATACAGAATAAAATCCTTTTTCAATCGTTGACAAAGTGAACTATTTTTAAAATTTTGAATTAAAGATGGAATAAAAAGTTCGAAAGTTTAAGGATAAAGTGGTTTTTTTTTTTTTTCAAAAATGGCGAGGAGCGTGAGTTTTGGAGCCCACGGAAGCAAAACGATTATCCCAAAATTCAAGGGGAAAATTAAAAGTTTTCTTCAGGGTTGGAAAGTGGTACGGCGCAGGAAATGATGCTGACGTCGGAATGACGTGGCGTCAAAGTGAAGTTGGGTGCCGGGAGAAACGTTTTGGGGCCCATTTCCATCTGGATCGATGACGTGGGAACTCTCCCGCTGCTACGTTCACACGTGTAGGGACCCAACTTTTTACAGCGTCACCGCAGGATCAATAAGCGACGGCTCGATTCGATCGCGACGGACCCCGGTTCCCAGTTCTCGTGTCTAGCGACATCTCGTACGTTTTCGTGGTCTACGAGATCCTGGCCGTCGAGTGGGTCTTGGTCTTATCAACGGTCGCCGGATA
>JBAMHZ010026097.1:386-18735 GCA_037177395.1 Alpinia galanga
GCAATTTGCGTTATATAGTGTGTAATACCATATTGCTTCATATGAATTAGAATTCTCAATTTCGTGATAGTGATTTACACAGTAGCCCCCAATATCTAGTAGACAATTAGAACTTCCAACACGAGCATATTCCTAATCGATGAGCTCCAGATAAATATTCTAATTTCCAGGTTACTAACTACTGGGAATAAGCTTAATTTTATATTCTCATTATTTATCCTTTCCTAATAGTTATTTCAAGTATCTACACATATTATAAAAGAAGACCATAAATGCATGCCTCTTGAGAAACTTAAACGTTATGTTCACAGTAATCCAATAACAGTTGCTTCAACCCATGTCACTTTGTGTCTCTTCCCACCTCTATTCCTTTTTTTTTTGTCCATGTTACTCTTCCATTGGTTCACCTCCCATTGAACTGCTGTATGAATCACACTCCCTTGCCCTGGATTCTTCAAGTTGTCAGGTCGTTGTTGAGGAAAAAGGCATTGGTATCCCCAAAACCAAGGAGTAAGGCTGAAGCCACTTGTAAGCCATGGTTACACATCGAATGAGAGGATGGGAAGGGTTGGTGTTAGCTATGATGTCAGCATTGACATTCTCCATCACATGAAGCATGGTGCAAATTATTGAAAAGTTGATACGTTTTCTATTCATAAGACAATTATAAAAACTTATAATTTTTTCCTTTCGCTTGATTACTCTGATTCTTTGTTGTCTGAAGGACAATTACAACAAAGTGAACAACCACTTCAAAGGTTACAAATCAAATCTCTCTCTATCTCCTTGGGTGTTCTTGATTCAAGAGTGTTCAAACTCTCAGTAGTCTTTCAGCACTTACGTAGCATTTCGGCACACAATCTTACGCACACCAGCAGCCTATCTCAGCCCCTCGCTTTTCCACGCATACAACGCACCACCCGCATCACTTGGACACCCACGCATATATAATGCATGAGGCAGTTTTTGGCGTGCTACACGTATTGTACTACGTGCAGTGGTGTAAGTGCTTACACGCATTGAATTAAGTGTAGTGCATGCAAGCAATTATAAAAAAAAATTGTCAACATCTCTCACTCGTCCAAGTGAAGCTCAAGACGAAAATGGTCACAAAGACCAACAGTCACAAAGACCAATAAGAACAGACGACCACAAAGACTAGATAGTCACAAAAACTAATAGAACATCAATTCATACTTAAGAAAAAATGATTCGTGCAACAACAAGTATATTGAGCGATCAATGCTAAGAAAATTGTTACACTTTACATAGTCGCTCTTTAAAACAAATTGGAGACATTAGTGTCTTGCATTTATTCTAGATTAAATCATTTACATCAATATGAATATATCTAATCCCTCATATATGATATTATGTCAAAAGCATATTCAACATCTCCAATCATTACAATTATTCACAATCATATTTTAAGTACTAAACAAAAATGTAATTGGTCGACCAGTGAATAAATGTCAAAGATGTAAATCTATTTTAATCTTCTTTTTTAGTTAGAATTCATTTATTTTGATTAATCGCTTTCTTAATCATACTCCATAGACTGAATCATCTATATTCATTAGGATATATGCTAAAGTAGAAGACTATGATTAAAACTTTATGCAGACAACTAAGAAGTCACTAAGGGTAAAATTGAGATTAACTTATTCTCCTACTAGTCTTATTGTCGTTATAACATATGTGGTATAAACCACATGCTACAATATTATTCTCTTTACTAATAAAGAGTGCATATTTTTAACATTGTACAAATTACAATATAGATATTCTCAATGCCTAATCCTAAATTCAACTCATGAATTTCAATCTGGCTTCCAACAGGTTTAGTAAATGATGAATACATTTACTTCGATCATTATCATCAAATGATCTCATCTTGATACCTATCAAGGCTACCCCAACTTATAGGTAGATCTTCATTCACAACTTCATTAGCTATCCCATAAGCAATGGTCTTACCTTTATTTATACTTAGTAAATAGAGATGATTGTCCATATGAGAGGACCAATCTCAACCTACCAACATGCTCACCGAAACTTTATCCAGATGTAACAAGAATATATACACTGAATAGATCATAACATTCACAAAACATGTTATAATATCCAATTGTCATTACAATATGTTACATTCTTTGAAGTCCTAAAGACTTCACATGTCCTTGAAAGGACTCTTTAGTCAATGATTTAGTAAAAGGATCAGCAAGCATAGATCATAAGGGATATACTCAAGAATTACCTTTTTATTATCAACTATATCCCTTACAAAATTATATTTAATAGCTATGTGTTTGTCCTTACTGTGATATTTGAGATCTTTCAAAAAATCTATAGCAGCTTGATTGTCACAATACACTATAACTGACTTCCACTGTCCTTAGTAATCTTCAAATGCTTTAAGAACCTTCTTAACTAAATGACTTCTTGCACAGTCATTGAACAAGCCACATACATAGCTTCCATTGTTGACAACACTACACAAGCCCGTTTCTTGCTATTCCATAAGATAACACTACCATTTAGCAAGAAAGTATAGCCATATGTGGATTTTATATCATCAAGATCCCTTGCCTAATATGCATCAATGTAGCACTTTAGGCTCATATCAGATCCTTGAAAATAGAGGCAATAATCTATTGTCCCTTGAAGATATTTGAACATTCTCATTATCACTTTCTAGTGTCTCGGTCCTGGATTTGACCAGAAATGACTAACTAAGCTAACAACATAGTTAATATCAAGGAATGTTCACAATATAGTGTACATCAAATTACCAATGACACATTTGGGCTATTTCATTAGGAGTCTTGGGACACATACTTTTGCTCAGAAGAATACCTTTTGTTAAGGTGTCTATTTAATGTTGCAATTTGACATACTGAAATTTTGTAGCATCTTAGTAATATAAGCCTCTTGAGACAAATCCAAAAATCTTTTAGATCGATCTCTAATCATCTTTACTCCTAAGATGTACTCAATTTCTTCCATATCTATTATGTCAAATTGTGATGAAAGTCACACTTTGACTTCTATCACAAACTCTATGTCATTTTTAGCTATTAGTATATCATCAACATATAATGATAACATGACAAACTTTTATTTTTCCTTTTTTAAGAAAACACAATTATGCTCATTGATTATTTCGAAACCATAAGATAAAATGACTTCATTAAACCTTATATGTTAATGCAAGAAGCATCATATAGTCAAAATTGAGTTTTAAAAATGACAAATGTTTAAAGTTAAGTCATGTTATGATATAATATTGTGTGTTAAGTTTGAAGGATTTAACAGGTGGAAGTCCCAGTCATGATGTGACTTGGCAAGGAAGTTCTAGTTAGGAAGCAACTCAGCAATTAAGTCCTAGTCAGGAAGTGACTTGGCAAGAAGTCCCAGTTAGGAAGTGACTAGGCAGGAAGTCTTAATAGGATTGAGGACACCAGGTGAATGATTTAGGATAGGTCAGTGTGGTCTGGACATCAGAAAGAAGACGTGGGGCTCAAAGGATCGAAGGCTAAGTAGGAAGCCCAAATAGGTCAGAGGGACTAAAAGTTTGGTAAAAGGTAAGTAAGGTAAGCACCTTTTGAGTTGAGGACGAGTTCTCTTTGGAGGACAAACCTTAGGAGTTGATCCGACTAAGGGTTTCAAGGGAATGCCGAACTCATGATCAGATAATTAAGCACTGTTAATCATACTTAGCATATTATGTTGTAGCTAACTCTATGATGTAGAATTTAAAGTTTTAGGTGACTAGAAGAGAACCAGACAACTAGGGGTCTAGGTGCCTAGAATAGATCCAGTCGACTGATACCAGACACAAAGGAAGCCAAATCTCTATCCAAGTTCAAAATGACACATCATTTTCTAGGCAACCTGAATGGGATGATGTGTGGTTGAATCGATAGTATCAAAGAGTGATCGAAGGAAGCCACGTCAGCTCCCAAGCGACTGGAAAGGGATCCAGGTGACTGAGAAAGGATAGGTTACGATGAAAATGGATCTAAACCAGTCGAGCTAAAGGCCCATGTAAGGGCTTCTAGGTGCCTAGAAAAGGTCTATAAAAAGGACTTCGAGAAGAGAGCTAAAAATCAATTCTGAAGCTATTGGCATCAACATTCTTTGTGTTCAATGATCATTCCTCAGTGTTGTTGTACTGCAACTTTGATCACGTGCTCCATTTCCATCATCTTGGTGTTGGTATACATTTAGCATTTTGATTTTTCATTTTTTTATATTTAATCTCTAAGGGACACTAAGGTTGTTACCATGCCCTATCTTTTGTAAAAAAATGAATCTCTTTCTTCTTAAAGAAAGAGATACTTAGTGCTTTGCTCACTCAAAAGTCATCTCCGATCATGGGCCTTGGACAAACAATCCTTTGACTATGAACCAAGTAAAATTCTCTATATCTTTGTGTGTATTTATTTTTCACTACATACTTTTAAGTGTTTTAATGAAAAAACATTTAGCACTATTCACCCCCTCTAGTGCTCTATTTGATCCTACAATTGGTATCAAAGTCCATGCATCTCACAATACTTAGGTTTAAATTGGTTATATACTGAGCAACGTAGATGAGGGTGAAATGTTAGGACTTGACTTCTGATTTTAGATGTAAAATATGCATCAATATAAACTAGGGAGTATAAATAACAATGAATACTTAGGTGAATAACTTCAAACAAGACTTAATGATCAATTAACATAATTTGAGTCAAGTAACAAAGTTAGATATTTCTTTAAAATAATCTTTAGATGAGTTATTTTTAAATACTATTTTTCTAAATAAATTTAAAATGGGATACATGCTTGGATTCTAAAAATGTTAATATTTCTACATATTTCATACTTTGATTCTTAAACTAACCTCCTATGTGTTAGAGAGGTCCTGGATATATGCAGTGGAAAAAGGTAAATAAAATAAATTTTATTTTATCTCAGACATTCCTTGGGGGCTAGGAAAACTTGCTTTAACAAAAACCACATCATTAAGGAGGAAAGCAATATGATTATACCTATGGGATTCTATCGAATTCGTCGAAACTGCAAGCAAGGCTCATAAACCTTGCCTCTATCATAGTCCATGTCAGAATCCCTCAAAACAACATCCTAAGTGCATAAGGTGTTACCTCTGATAAGTGATAGCAAAGCCTGGAGGGACGAGGAAGAAGAAGGATAACACGAGATGTTGGAGATGTTGAGAACCGAAAAACAATATCACCTCAAGATTAATTTGCCCTAACCTTCCTCAAGGGATATATTTATAGATCTTGAGGTTAGGGCATGCTAGGAGTTCTAAACAGGATTAAAATTACCATAATTATCATATAATTAAGGTAAGAAACCTAGATATAACCTAACCGAATAAAACTGTCAAAAATGCAACCCCGTGGCACGGTTGCATCTTGGCAAGGTCTGGCTGTGTCAGGCACTTTGATGTCAGGCACGATCGTGTTGGGGATCAATTGGTCGGCTAGAAGGGGGGTTGAATAGACGTGGCTCCCAAATCGTCGTCTTTTGCTTGTTCATCTTACTACAAAAGATAAGCACAGTGGAATACAAAGAAAACACAAGACAAACAAGAACAACCCCAATTTACGTGGTTCGGAGATGGCACTCCTACTCCACGGCTGTTCGTAAGGTAGACAACGTCTGTGATCAGTCGGAGGATCAATCCCCGGTAACCCCGGCTAAGTCGTTTCTACTTGTCGGTGGAGAAACCTCGCACAACCTTGCGATTCTCCACAAACTCATACACGACTTGGGAAGACTACTAATAGGGTTTAACCACCTCTATTTTGTCAGTCATAATTGAGCACCCAAGCCTTGGTTATATAGGCAACGGATGGAAAGCTCATAACTGAGTTTCTACCTAGTAGTCGGCTGGTGGTCCTCACCAGTCGACTGCCAGTTGACCGTTGCGATGCCAATGACACTCCAACAGCTCTATTCCACACTGGATAAGTCGACTAGTCAACTGGTGGTCCTCACCAGTCGACTGCCGTCCAGCCAGTCGACTGAACAATTGACTACCAGAGCTTCTGTGTCGTGGCCAAGCTTACCAGTCGACTGGAATCATCACCAGTCGACTGACCCAGTCGACTGGCGCCAATGTTAGTCGACTGCCCAGGCTTAATTAACCTAAGCACCCAGCAGTTGACTCCCAACTCAACTGTCATATTGTCAGTCGGGTAAAATCCTAAATACAAGTATTTGGGCATCCGATTTGACCTATTTTCCTCTCGAATACATTCACTTAGCACTCGACTCACTTGACGTTTCTCCGCAGCCTCGACTATTGCCTTCAAGCCTTCTTCTTCTTGTCTCCCGTCCCTCGGATGCATTCGAGCCTCCATCTCATCTCCCAATGTCATCCTTCACGTATGTCCGGCTCTCGTCCCTTAGATGCATTCGAGCCTCCAGCTCATCTTCCAATGTTATCCTTCACGTATGCCTCGAAGTACGCTTCCCTCGGCTCATCCTGCTGTCATGTCCACGGTCCCTCGGATGCACCATCCTTCACCGGACCCCGAAGCCATCAAGCTGTGTATCCTGCAGTCCTGCACGACTCATATACACATATCAAATAGAGAGAAAGGCCTAACTTAAACCCTTTGCCCAAACACTAAAACCCAAGGTCATCCCAGACCATCTTGAGGCAAGATTGCTCTAATAGGTAGGCTGTGAAACTCGGCAGACTGTGACATTCGAGAGACTGTGTCACTCAGGAAGTCTAGAAATCCTAGATATCATCATGAGAAGAGCTATAAGTATGCACTCGGGACAGTCATGAATCTTTACCTAGAAATTTCATATATTATCATTTATTTTGGGTCAATTCTAACAGTATCGCTGAGAAAAGTATATATATTTAAGAACATTGTCACTTAAGATAAAAATCCCTTTATATATAATTTAAAAGAATAATCTAGCTAACGAAATTATGAAAACTTAGAAAACTTATGAGCATTCAGTTTGAAGTAGCAAGTAGTTTTATTATCAGATTTATGGTGCTTGTTTGAGTGTACATTGTGTTTCTATGATTATTCTCTATTCTGATCTCAAAGCAATTAGTAAATGCTAATCCATGAAATTTAGGGTAGGTTTACTTGAATGGAAAGATAGGAAGGAAACAGAGGGAAAACACAAGAAGAGAAACTTTGCAATTTTATGACATACTTTATTTCTCCCTCTCCTTTCTATCTCCCCAATGAAGTGAATTAAAGCCTTAATATTTCTCTTTCTTCAACCGAGCAATTATTCTCCACCTCTAACTCAGCCCCAAATAAAAGAATTATCCATAATTAATTTAATTTCTTGCTCTATACATTCACAATAAGAAATTGACGATTGAAGTAAATTATTTATACATACACGACTAATTAATCAGTTTGTCCTGGTTCTGATATGAATTTATTAAACGGCAAAATTATTCTGAAATCACTTATATGTGGATTCGAATAACCGTTAACCTAGCCTTTCATCCCAGAGAGGAAGTACAGGGAAATGGATTTCAAAATTACAGGAGGTAAAATATAATTTGCTAAATGGTCGATTGAACCATAGCTTACAACAATACAAGCAAAAAGAGAATAAAACTGTAATTTCCAACGGTACCATTCATGTAGACAATGAGGGATTGATATACATTCGGAAAGTACAATAAAAACTTCCTTGAAATTTTGTTATATTGCGTATCAACACGTCCAAGGCTATTCACTTTCGTAGTCTTCGTCATCACCAAACGAAAAGACAGATGCATCAGCTGCGATTGCCTTGAACTCACTCACAGATGTAGAATTCGAAGTGGCAGCTTCCTCCAACTTAAGGCTACTTGCTCCTTCCTTTGTCTCTCCAGCGACAACTCGTGTTTCTACCTTTCCATCATTGAAAGAAATCTGCTCTGCAGTAGTAGTTATGCTTACGGTTCCTTCATTTGGAACGTTGGTTGTTGGTCTTTGAAAAGTGGCATGTTCTCCACTATTGCTCAAAGGCTGAGGACTGACTTGATTAGGAGATCTACTGTCTTCTGTATCGCTGTCCGAGAACACATCGTCATTGCTGTCCTTTTTCCTGCGAGATTTCATGCTTCTGTCTTGTTTTGCTTTTTCAGTGGCCACAGTGACATCAGATTTTCTGTTATCATATTTGCTTGCTTGATTTTGAGATTTGGATGAATCATAATCTACCATCACAATCTCAACTTGAAATCCAGGTGAAGGTACTTTTCTCTGCCGCACAAACAACCATGGGCAAAAATAAAGATGGTGCCCTAAATTAATAGAATCATCAAAGGGTGCCCCTTTTTAAAAAAAAAATTAAAAGGGCCTCCTAGTATATTTCTCATATCAAAATTAGCTTTATTCCAGTGATATTGTAGCTAAGGTTTGAAATTTCATACCTTGGCAGGCAAAATAATCAAAATGTCTCATAATAAATAACTGAAACTTGATACCATTTGACACTAAAGGAGAAAAAAAATGAAACAAAGAAAGGAGTCATTATCTACGCCGAGTGAGATAATTACCAAAACGATATGCTTCAACTGTTTTGATTGACATGACACAAGATTTAAAATCATATTAGTGTAGTCTATATCTCCTTATATTTCATCTCCTTCCTTCTTAATTTCAATTCATTATTATCATCATGCATTGAAATATCGACATGATACAAAAACAGTAACTCAAGATTTTGAACCTTGGATGTAACAACTAAGAGTAACTACTACAATGTATTAAAATGAATTGTTTCAACTTGATCAAAAATATTATATATATATATAGCAATTTTATGTCAAATAAGCTCTTTACCAACTTAATTAAAATCATTTTAAAAAGATCAAAATCACTATAAAATGTTTGTAGCAGTCATTTAGTATTGTAGCCAATAGCCAATAGCCAATTAATGACTACAAGAGTGTAGCAGCCAATTGAAGTTTGATCATGTTTATCAAATTTTGATCAACTTGGTAAAGTGTTTTTCAATTTAAAAGTGCACTCCTACCTAATATAACAATGTTGGAATAAGCTATTTTTGGTATAAGAAATATATTGAGGCATCCTTTTGATTTTTTTTTTTTTTTTGAAAAAAAAGGCACCCTTTTAACAATTATGATATGCCCAACAAACATTATAAGTACATCCTTGGATGAATTGATTTTTCTTTTTGCTAAATAAAAAAATTAAAAAAATTTACAGCATGCATATATTCCTTCTGAATTTATAAGTAGTTAAGTACATCTAAAATATTTGGACAGCAATCAATTAGTACCTTTTCAAAATCGTCAAGCTCAGTCGTGTTCAAGGTAACTCTGTTCTCTATCATTGATGTGTTCAACCAACTACAAGAAGAATTTCTCATCAGTATTACTCCATCATAATTACTGTAAAGAAGAGAACAACTATGTGTGGCCCAGTGCCTTATCGAATGATTGATTTATGCAGAACCAATTACAAGATAATTAAGAAGGATGCAGGAGAAAATGATTACAAATTGCTATTACCCAGGGAAAGTGATTGTGGCAAAATGAGTATTCTAAATGAACCTGGTAGGAACTTTCATTATCCTAGATCAGTACATGGACATCTATGGCTCTGATAACCATGAATTTGTTTTGTTAATAAGAAAGAGATTTTTATGTTTTACTTCTCATTTAACAACTTCTAAAATGTCAGGAAAGTATCTCAGAGATACCTTTTGCATATTATATTATCATCCGTGCATAGGGAGATCAAGGGAATGCAACTAAATGGTTGTTCATATTGCAACTTTCCTGTCTCACTTGGCAACTAGTTAAAAGCTTAGACTTAGCTGGTATAATCTCATCTTCTCCTTGAATGAATTATGCAATTTTCACTAGCACAAGTACCAAACAATATCGGATGTAGTTTAATTGCAAGATTACAAAAATATCATCAGATGTTCATAGAGGAACATGAAAATAAATTAAGATGCATTTCTAAGATATATTCGATGAACAAAGTTTAAGAGAAGTTTGCACCAGTAAAAATCCCCTTGACGGTCTTGGAAATGTATTTTGAAGTCACCAGCTAACTCTGTAAGGCCAGGCTCTCGCGGTAAAGCAAAAATCATGATGCCCTTTTGTTTCGACTTGAACCAAAAATGCTCTGGCTGCAAATATTTAGAGCATAATTTATTTTTTTCTGAACTTATATCAGTATAAGCTTTAGAAGAAGCATTGGAACAAATGATAGGGCACTCATCATATCACATGTAGTTGTAATTGAGAAATAAGACCTAACATTTGGCTTAACACTGCTTGTCCATTTTGTTTATGGAAGTCAGATGAAAAAAGGGTATGTTGCCGGACAAGTTACTAAATTAATTTCTAGAAGACATGTTGCTGAAGACACATGAATAAAGGGTATCTTTACATTGTCAACAAATGGAAGTCTCTCCAACGATCAGATGTTTCAAGATTGCAAAATCTTGAAATTCAATAGTGTGACATCTACCAAACAAACATTACTATATAATTTCCTAAACAGATAAGCAGCCTAACAGTTATTTTCTTTGATGATTGTTCTGCAAGGACCTGTTATCCAACCACAAGTCTCAGTGGAATAATGTTGCCATGTTTATTTGAGTTATTGGTAGGAAAATTTAAACATATTTTAGCTAGCTCATTATAGGGATAAGATTTATCTATCTGACAAATAGTTGGAATAAACATGACTTCGATGATGATGATAACTAATAGTTGGTTAAATCTGAACTGAGGGGTTGAATTGATCAGCAACTCTGATGCAAATTGTCCGGGAGAACCAGAAACTTTCACTATTTCAACCAGACAGGAATGGACTCTGATTGTCAGTTCAATTGGTCCAGTTAAAAGAACACTGCAAATTACTAGAAGGAAGAAGCAGATACAATTTGTTGAAGGTTACTAATTGGCTCATATGAAAAGCGTATAAAACACTGTATCACAAAGCTAAAAAAAATTAACAAAAAGACAAAATCTGATGTGGAATTGTACCATCAAGTCTTTAGTCTTGGGGTGCTTTTTTGTTGAGAAGAGAACTCCTGGTTGATGACATATTATTAGCACAAAAGAGATCAACATATTTCAAACAAAATATGAAAGACTAAGTTATGAACTATTTCTCACTAATAGTGAACTTATTAGTGATGGACATTTCCACTAATAATCATATTCTTGTGAAATACAGTTAAAAAAAAAAAACTCCAGTTTATCTTGATAGCAGACCTACAGTGATGGTTACCTATCATGTTCACGCAAGCAAATCTGTTCCAAATTATTTCTGGACAGGCCAATATCTTATGTAAAGAAGAGCAGATTAGCTTAGAGACTCAATTTTGGTAGCCATTTGCCTACTTTCAATTAGTAATATGTTGATAACATCCAAAACTCATTTTACTAAGTGTTAAAGATTTTCTTGTCCTTAAGTTTCTTGACATGAGCAACATGAAATAAGAATGAATAATACTCATGAGAAGCTAAGAAATCAACAAGTACCATTTTGTTGGCTAACAGTAATCGAAGGCCTGATCCAATATGAGCAATTATGAAGACGAAAGCCCTTAAGCATGCACCTGAAGAAAATGAAAAATATTTACATTTGTTTGTGCTCTACTGCAGCTACTCTTGAATGTTAATGAAAATGATCGAAAAAATGTGATACCTGCGCCCTGGTGGAATGTCACCATTAGAATATGTTAGAATGTATCCAAAGTATCTAACGTACCTCTAACAAGATTTACATAAAAAATTTAATTATTTAAAAAAACATCCTACAAGAAAAAAAACAAAAAAGTTTATTAACAAATGGCTGACAATTTGACTTGGGATGATAAGCCCCTTTGAGTCCAAACATCTTTCTTTGTTGAAGTAATCAATGGACTCATCAGCAGCTGGAAAGATCTGTGTAATAGAATATCCATGTTAAAAGTACCTTTAACCACCATTTGGTCACTTAGCAAATATAATTTTTTGCTTATATTCCAAAAACATAATAAAAAACATGAGATGCAATAACAACTCACTTTTAAGTACAGTAGAAGGCTAGAAATCATCAGTCCAGTCCTTGCAACACCAGCTTTGGAGTGAATAATAACCACATTATCCACATCCTGCTCTAACCATGACTTGGCACTTTCACAAAATGATGCTATTAGCTGGATTGATGGGCAATTATGTTCATCAATGGGGAAACAAGCAACCTGACCAAGAAGAAAGCAAAAAATCAATAAATAACGATGAATAATAGATGCCATAGGCTAATATAAATGTGTATATGCTGAAGTCATAGCATTAGTAAAAGTCGCAATCTAACTTTATCAATAAACATTGAAGTAGTTTGTTTGGCTAAGAATTCTTTGGATCAAAAGTATCCACAAGTAATGTTATCTACACATATTTTCTGTTTCAGAGAACTTGGAAGTCAATAACAAACTGACATAAAAAACAATGAATCACATATATATATATATATCCATGGAATAACAGTTGAGATAATGGCACACTAAAAATCTACAATATCATCATAAATATATAAGAAATTAAGTCAAAATTTTGATGAACAATATCAAAATGTATTAATTCATGACACCAGAAAGCTTACCTTCCCCTCAAATAAGGATGCATCATACAACCACTCAGAGCAGAGATTATAAACTTTGTACTTTTCCTACAGATAATAAACAAGCAATTTAAGGACCATATTTAAGAAAAAAAAGGCACAGTTCTTCTGTACACAAATATAGTTTCTGTATGAGTTCGCATCTATGGATGAAAAATGTGCTGAGAACAAGTGTTTATGACTCCACTAGTTAGCAAGATGATATGCTAATTCACAGAAAAAAAATTGAAGAGGGTGATTTAAGGTCCACCATTCCAACACCCAAATTGAAATCATCGAAGAATGTTTCTTCAATATTTGTCCTCTCCAACACTTTTGATATATGGCATTCTTGAACAAAGTATATTGAAACAAGATGGTTGAGATAAACCAATGATATAGGATGGCAAGACCTTGTGGTGTGTTTCAAGGAACTTAATCACTTCTTCCATATGATTTCTGTAGAATCCCTGTCAAAGTAAAATATGTTAAGATGAAAGCTTGTGATCAAAGCACCAGGTAGGGTAAAATTATAATTACCTCAAAAAGGCCAAGAAATCCAGAACTTATGTAGCCAGAAGGGAAGCCCATAGCTATGATTTTCTCTGTAATATATGTAAGATCTAGATCAAATTCACCTTCCTGAGAACAAAAACACTTCTTAATCAAACATGCAAACCAAAGAAAAATTTGCATATTTTTAAACTATAAAGAATCCTTAAGAAGTGTCAAGATTAATATGACTTGACATTTTTCATGTCAAAAGAGTAGGTGGAATTGTTTGACTCTCTTTGCTTATATTTGAAGTCCTTGAGGATGCAATTCGCTTTAGTAAATCCCAATCCAGTTAATGAGAATTGGTGGAAACGTGTTAGAAAATAGGCATGACAACTGAGATGATCACATGTCCTTCAAATTGCAATATGTTTACACGTTATCATGGTCCTACAATTGTACTAAACTTCAGCTAGTGTGAGGAAAGAAATACATACTGAATTTTTTAAATATTAAAAAAGGCTTTATGCCTTAATAATAATAGGCAGATAATGATCTGGAACAGGATGAGTTCTACTAACAAAAATACAAGAATGAGGGGAAAATGAAGTAAAAATATTTTTTAAGCAGGCTTCACAGCAGGTCCAAGAAATTACAACGGGAGATGATTGAATTTTGTTACAGAATCTATTTTGAATGAAAAAAATAAAGTTTGAAAGGAAAAAACTAAAAGTTTCTCTTGGAGGGTTTAATAAAATGTATTTCAGATAAAACTGAGAATATTCAAGTTCATCAAATAAGATATTGACAAGGACATTTTTCTTTGATCAAATTATATGAACTCTTTTAAAGCAAAGTTTCAAATTTCAATTTGTAACCCAAAGTCAACGGTAATTAATATGACATTGATGAACAGCAAATTTTTTCTGACAATTAACATGCTTTTTATGCTAAACTAGTAATAATATCTATCGGATCAACTTCTGAAAAAATGAGAAACTATACAATTAACAGTATTCATTCTCATAAGAACCTGATATCGCTTTTTGTTTTGTGAAGCAATTTGGCGAGCTTTGACTTGGACAGTCTTCATTGCAGTTCTAGAAGAGTCTACTAAACCTTTTGTCAAAACTTCAAAAACACCAGATTGCATAGCTGTTGTATTGTTATCAACACTTTCCTCTTTTGAAGATAAGTTTGAAGGCAAAAGTGATCCAAATCCACTAGTGATTCGTTGCAAAGTTGACTTTCCTTCATTTCCTGATTGTGAATCTCCTTTATGAGATACTTGTAAACCTCTGAGAGCCTGTGCCCATGAAGATATTCCAGTTGACAGTATTGATGGTATCTCTCTCAGAGTTGTATTCTGTTTTGTAGAATCAAGGTTACTTGAATTGGAGACATTATCGGTTTGTGAAGAAGAATCATGTTCTTTGGAATCTTGCAACTCCATTTTCTATTCTGGGTTTAAGCACCCAAAGCTAGCTGTAGCAACACAAATAATCAACAAACCATACTATTATTCACTGCACTTGGAAAATAACTTATGTCCAAGAAGCTACACATGAAAAATAGGATGATACAAGGTTAGAAATCAGATGCAAAGGAACTAAACATCCGTTAGGAACTTATAAACAAGCTAAGTACTAATTAATTTCTCAAATGACTATTAACCTGAGTTGAAAGGTCACTTGGGCTACCGAATATAATTGAAGCTTTACTGAGTAGAATAAACAGCAAGCATTGTTGTGGCAGTGTGGAAGCATGAAGATGAATTGGTTCAGATATTTTATCCAATCCAACTAGGTATTGCAATTTCAATGGTAATCACAACAAGTAAATGATCCATCCTAGTACAAGTGAATGGTGTTGAGGATTGGGATGATGAAAAGACATGGTAGAGTAACAACATAACAATGGGAAACTGCTCAATTCGTATATGAAAAAGCATGGAAAAGTTTATTGTACACAGTCTTATTTTACTTTGCACGATACTATTTCTATAAGTCGAACCCATGACTTCTAGGTCACACAGCGACAACTTTACTATTGTGTCAAGGCTCCCCTTCAAGTCGTACATGAAATGACAGTGTAAAATGGTATGGGAAAAAGCTGTTCATTACAGGTACACGACGAGGCAGATTTGAATAAATGAAACATATCCGAGTCAAAGTATTATTTGTTCTGATCAAGTGAGGAAAACATCTACAATTCAACAAAAAAAAAAATCGAACTAGGAATTTAGGAATATCTTCAGGTCGGTCAAAATGTTACCGAACAATGTGAAAAATAGAATGATAATTCTTTGGTCTAATCTCACAGAATAAGCAGAAAAAGGATCTCTGAGACATTTTCACGGTTCATGGCAATCCTCCAGTGGAACAGATTAACGAACTCAGAAGTCAGAACAGCTCTCGCTCAACCCACTCCTACCAGTGAATCTATGAGCACTGGCCGATGTCCATCAGAGAACAAATCAAAGTGCACCCCGGATCCAAGCTACATTTATTGTGACACAGATTCGGTCAGATGATCATAGATCCAACACACATCGATCATCATGCACTCTTCAAAATCCACCAACATTTCAAAATTTTGCCAAATCATAAAACCTAAAAGGAAACAGGAGCTACGGAAGAGAATATCCCAGGCGGCAACGACTTACCTCTTTAATTGCTCTCAGATCTAATTCTCTCCGGGATCTAATGGGAGAGGCTCCATCCGCCACGAAGGCTTAACGCCGAAAATTGGCCGGAAAGATACTCTCTCAGACAGATCTCCGCCGGATTTGTATTAGAACGGGAAGAGAGACAGATACGAAATCCAATCGCAGAGAAAGGAGGAGCAACGGCGAATGCGCGAGGAGAACTATCGCTTGGGCGCCCATTTCCTTACATAGTTATTTATTTTTTTTACTTCAATATTTTTATTTGATGCCTACTAATTTTTTCCTTCTTATATTATTTTAGTTACGTTTCCATAATTGTTTTATTTAAAAATAATGACAGCAAATATTAAATACCTTTTTTTTCAAAATTATAATTTTGTCTCCAAAATTGATTATAGAAGCGCCATTTCATCAACGGAGACAGCTATTTATTTCGCAATTTATCGCTTTTCAGATGAAATATGAACAATCAGGTGGGATAAGTTATTGCAATGATTTTATCTTTAATAAACTGAAATCTATTATATGTTTTTCTTTTAAGTTATCGATAAAAGCAGAATCTGCCACACCACTTGAATTTCTACTATTTATTCTATGTCGATAAACATTGCAGCTTTTCATTATTTTGCACAATAGGAAATCACTGTCAATTAAATATTTTACGATAGTAAACCAAACACCTGATGTTACTTTATGAAGTAAGTGATGTGGCGTAAATCGCAAGTGTATAGTTATGTCGTCAAATAATAAAATATTGATTCCATAAGGACTTTATCGAGTACTAGGTTCAATGCAATTTATAGGGTGTCTAGAAATTAAATAATAATGCTTGAACGGAAAACGAAGAAACGATGAGTTTGTCTTTCTAAAAAAATTTCAGGATTTCGGGTTTACTACTATGATTGATATGATTCGACAGTCCTTCTATAATGCAAATGATCTTCTCTCGAAGAACTCATATTTCAAATATTCCAGCGATCCCTGGTTTGGGGTATGCTGATGTGTTTAACTAAACTCTTCTCCCTTTTTGTAGAATAACAAACTGGAGGACCTTTGATGCTTAGAGAACTTGTCGCGAGAATTTCGCAAGTCTACAGCTAGTCATTCTCTTCCTACTCTTGGAGACAAATCCAATTAAACCATTTACGTTCAATGAATTTTCTAGAGATTTAGATTAATTGGTAGAACATTAAGGTAAACTGGGATCTTTGATGCTTAGAGTCTCTGTCACGAGAACTCCGCAAATCCTACCGTTACCCTTCTATTCAAGCCAATAATCCAAAGTCCTAGTCTAGTTTCATGATAAAAATATGACGATAAACACTCAAATCACAAAAGCTAGATCAAGAGAAAGAATCAATTATAGAAAAAGTTTGCAATCATTCGAAACAATACCAAATATAGAGCTGCTACATAATCCCGGAATACAAGAATTCTACTCTATGGTTAGGAGAAAAAGAAAAAGAAAGGAGAAATTACACATTAAAAATGAGTCGTCGTCTCCGTTCTCTCCTTGCTCATAAAATTCCTCCGCCGCCCGATGCCCTCCTTCGTTGTTTGGATGATATTTATAGAAAATTCTTCTAAATAATTCACGTAACTTGGTCGTTCCTAAATACCCGGCACGGCGGTGTTAGATGTAGACATGGTCATGTCACGCATTGTTGTAAAAATTTCTGTTGAATGATTCGTGGCGTGGTCGGATCAGGGCTTGACATGGGCGTGCCGAGCTGGAGCACAGGCATGCCATTTGTTGACCTTTTCCTTGCAACGACACAGCGATGGGCATGGTGGTGTTGAATGGGTGTGTCTTTCTTCCCCATGCCCGGCACATCCGTGTCCTTGAATGCATGGGCATGCTAGGTGAGCACGAGCATGTCTGGTAGGCGTGCCGACTGTGAAGGGGCATCCTGGTGTTGTCTTCTTCCCGTGGGCGTGTCAAGAGGGCATGGGCGTGTTGGCTTAAAGCATGGGGCATGCTGAGTGTGAAGAGATTCTGCCGTATCAGACACAGGGGTGCTGGAATGTGGCACGGCATGTCGGCTTCTGGAGTTTTGGCACGGGATTGAAAACTGGGTGCAGGAGTGTTGCTCATGAGGTTTGACATGGCACGGCAAGGTGGCTCCAGTTGAAACTTGGTACCTGTCAAACAAAATAATATCAACAGCAGTATCTACGTCCAAGTAGGAAGAATGTATTAAAACACGCTAAAAATATGCATGTAACAAGATGGATCCATAGGAAACATATGCTCAATTGGCATTCAAATCTAGATATAAATTGCGTGTATCAAAATCTCCCCAACCTAAACCTTTGTTTGTCCTCAAGCAAATGCAGAAAGTATCATTCCAATGGTAAGTTCATAAAGTCCTATCAAATAGTATTATCACGGGGTTTTGAAAAGAAAAAGTAATCTCCCATAGGCCTAAACCAGAAAGTTTCCTGTGCCAAAATGCAAAATGTCCCTAAAGCTTCAATCTCTATGGTGAGTCAAGTCATCATCCAATCGTGTTCCCAGAGTCTCCGGCCTAAGACACTTACCTGCCAAAGGCAAGGATCATCC
>JBAMHZ010026410.1:0-18728 GCA_037177395.1 Alpinia galanga
AAACATGTGGTAAAAAAATTCAAGTATAACGTCAAAAAGATAAATTACATTAATATAAAAAAGTATATAATATATATATAATATACTCGACCACGAGTGTCTCGTGAAGACTATTCCTCATTCAGACAGGAATAAATTTGAACGTTGTTATTATATAAAATTAAATGCCATATAATAGTGAAAAGTTTTCTTCATGTAACTCAATTATTAAAGACTAAATAACTATGAATAACAATATAGCAAATTGTATTTATAGAAGATTAAATAAAAATTGGTTACTTTCTTATATATTTTAAATAAGTGTACAATGTACTACAACTAATTTATATAAATATATATGTGTCTACCAATTGTATAAAAGATATTCTACTAAGAATTTCTGATTAATACTTATATTTTTAAAAAATATATATAATTCATAATTGTTACAACTCGTAATAACTATTATTATGACATATGATTGCTTTTTAACCCCTTATGTAAAAGTGTCAGAAAAAAATAAATCTTTTACAACCATAGTTGTAAATCCTGTCAAAGTAACAAGAGTCAGATGATCATCACCGACACTCTCCGCGATGATTCTCCGATGCTTAAATATAAAATATAAAATGAGTGTAAGTATAAAGAACGACTGATAGGAAAAGAAAGTATAATACAACTAAAAGAGAAGGAGAAGAATAGTTATCTCCTTATGTAGTTGAAAACATATTAAAAAAAGAGAAATAGTCAGCCTCCATCACCATGAAAAGTGCTTAGAGACGAAGAGGAAGAAGAACTAGCCCCTCCCCATAGAAGCCTCCTCTGGCCCTTATCTTGGGCCTATGATTCCTCCGTCGACTAAATTTATCTACCGACTGTGTCTTTTGTCAGGCTATTAGGGGACAAATGCAGTGTCAAGCCTACATATACTTTGACATATTCTTTCTTTACTATATATTACTAAGATAAGAATATTTTAGGTGAATTATTCATGTCATATAGGTCGAATGTCCGAAGGTATGATCCGAGAGAAAAGATAAGACTCAAAAAACACTAAGAAATGCTAACTTAGAGGACATTGGTGCTCAAGATATACTGACTTAGAGAACATATAATACTCGGGAGGTTAAGATGCTTGGAAAACTACGAGACTCAGGAGATTACAATACTCGAGAAGCTACGACACTTGAAAAGCCGAGGCGCTCGAGAAGCTGTAGCACTCAAAAAGTCAAAGTGCTTGGGAGGCTGAGAAATCTCAAATATCATCACGAAGAAAAGTATAAATATGCACTTAAAACAATCATGGATTTTTATCCAAAAATCCCAATATCATCATTTATCTTGATCAATTCTAAGTATCAGTCAACTTTGATCAAATTGCTTCATGTTGTAGTAATCATAGCTATAGCCACTGTAAACAAAACAACTAAGGTCATAATTATCAGAACAGTATTTAAATTTTTTTAATAAGTTTGAATAATTTTAACTAGGTTAATAAGATTCATTCATCATATTACAAAATACAGCAGATAACATCTTGAATGCTGCTGAGTTTTCTGCATCTTTCACTCTTGGCTTTGGATCCCCCAAGGCAACCCAGGTGTCGTCCATGGCTTCAACTTGAACAGAGCATGTGAATCTTTTGCTGTGCTCGGGCCCTTCTTCTTTCTCAACCCTGCAAGTTTTGGTTCATGTATAGTCCTTTTAAAAAAAAAAAAACTTTTAACCATCAAGAACAAAATTTAATATTCTTGAAGCAATGAGAAAACACCAAAGAATTAGTGAGCATGTATGATGGAGTGTTGAAATCTCTCAAAGAACTTAATCCAAGCCACAATGTAAGCAATGAACCTAATGGTAAGCCTTTTTTGGGCCATAAGGAAAATGGTTATATTGATCTACTTTGCGATATTAACAATTGAATTAAAGAGGTAACCTAGGATCAATAATGTAACAGAGATCCGGGAGTTCACCGCCCCCCTCCACAACTGAAGAGGTCTAGTAATGTGACAGTTCCACATTTAATAATGTAACATAGACCAATCACTTTTACAATAGGTCCAGTTGGGTGCGAAAATAAGAGGGGGAGCAACAGAAAGAGAGAAACCGTAAATGAATCGTGAATATTTATGGGTTACCGAGCCACTATCTATGCATATTTATGTGTTACTACCTTTCCCCTTCCCTTGCCTTCCCTGTGCTTTTTATCTATCCAAGTAAACTCAGCTTCAATCCAACACAACAGAGGATGCAAGAGAAGAAGAATAGAATAGTCATGGAATGCATGATCAACATATGGTAAGGAATCATCAGCAGTTTTTCCGAGTCATTGGGTCCCTTGAATGTGTAAATCATGTATAAAGTTTTGGTCGAGTCACATAATATATTTCACAGTTAGAGACGGAGTTCTTTGATGATCATGAGTCGATTGAAAATTAGTTCCATTTATACAATTACATTTCTTAATGTAACTGAAACTTTCCATAGATCATGCACCCATAAATAATGTTATTTGCTACATATAATCTTGTTTTTTATTATGAACTAAATTTTCACTGTAGTCAAACAAATCTAATATGCAATGATTATTAAGGGCCGGCAAAAGCAAGATAAAATACCACAGGGTGTTAGTAGGAACAGAGAGAACTTCCACTCTGTGCCTACCGAAAACAAGTTTCTGTTATTGATCTATTCTAGGTACCTACTAGAGGCATACCTTCTATTCTGCTAAACAGAAGCAAAAAAAAAAAAAAAACTATCAATAATGATTGAATCGATAACCTATTCTTCAATTAAAGGCACAAGGGATTCAAGAGTCCAAGAACATAGAGCAGAGGAAATTCATATGGATCTCCTCGAAGAAAAGAAGAAATTCTGTGTTAGGAAAGAAAAAAAGAAAGAAGTTAATTTCATTCAAAAATAAATAAGGAGGGAGTTTTCTTAGGAAAGATTCACAGTTCAAGTTTTCATTATGGTGGGAAATGTATTAAGGCCCATTAACGAGACAAAATCCCAAATGAAGAGTAAACACACTCGATGTACACGAGATATCACAAGGTTGAAGAAGCATTCTTTTCCTAATCAAGCAAACTACCATACCTGATTTTAATGGAACCAAAGAAAGTCATTAGTTATTATCTAATATGTGTATTATAAAAAGGCTACATAATGTAGTAACAATTTACAGAAACATAACAGAGGCATGTTTTAGGACCAAAAATAATGCATTGAAAAAAGTTAAACATTTTCCTTAAGAAAGTAAAGAAAAAACTCACTTGTAATTTGGCATTAACCAGTGTTTCTTGATGCAAAATTCATTCAATCTTTTCTTGGAACCATCTATCTCTTGCACTCCATTGCGGGAGGTGGAGCACAAATCCACATCCATATCAGCAGTGTGATGAGAAAAGGACAAATTTTGCAGTGCATCTCTTGCTGCATTCAGCTTAGCAATCACCTTTTGCTCAGAGGAGCCAATGCCCAAAGGGATCCCATCAACAAAAACATTGGTTACGTTCAAAGAATCCTTCTTCGAATTCTTGATGTCGACGATCTTGCCAAGCTTTTGACAAAGCATGTGGAGGGTGGTGATGGGCTGCTCATCCATGATCTCCCAGGTGATGATGGGTTCCAAGATCCCCCGAAAAACCTATCCAGTCTAAATATTACACTTTAAAAAAGCATAAGAGAATGACTTGCCAAGTTTACCTTCCAGAGCAATTCCAGATTGAAGTCGCAGTCCACATAGACCGCAGCTGCAATGGACTCAACAATATCAGCTAACACTTTTGGTGCTTTGACAGTGCTCCCACCGTAGAGCATCAAGCCTGAATCTTCATCAGGCTCCATCACCACTGCATTAGTGAACTCATTTACCTGATAGGCAAAGAAAAAAGTAATATGGTTCCAAAATCCAATATCAAAAGGAAAAAATTGAAGGAATCAATCATCGAAGCTGTAACATTGTTTTAATTTTTCCTCACTTCAAAAGACCCATATTATTCATAATCTAATATATAAGAATGAAACAATTGAATGGAATCTACTATCCTACCAAATCCAAATTTAAAAGAGACATCACTCAAATCATGAGGATAAATTCAGATTACCAATGTAATTTCTGGATTTTGCAACTTTCTCAAACTCCAAACCTGTAGCTTGGACATCAAACTCAGAATTCTCCAGGACATTCCAATCTCTGCAACACCTTCTATTCAACTGAAAACCATTCGACACAATTTCAATAATGTGGCTTTTTACCATCATATTCTATCCTCTATGGCTACATTCGATAAGCACTCTTTCAAGAGATCACTTTCAGCAACTGTCCTTAGAGGAAACTCATATTCTTCAAAATCAATAGGTTATAGGGCCCATATTTTCAACACATACTTTAAAGAATTCAAGCAAATTCTTCATTTGCAATAGGCTATGAGTTACAAGGACAAAAGGCCAGCATATAAAAAATACGGACTATATAGTGGTAAGTTCAACAGTAAAATTCATCCATTAGAACAACATATAGTGGTCTTAGCTGGTGCTTTTTCTGTTTCCAATTCAACATTGTCAACAATATTAATATGATCTTCACTTCTGTTTATGTGAAGATATGCATTATCACTCAATTCCTTAGCATAAAAATTTCGAACAACAACAAAAGAGGATCATCCAGGTCCTAAAATTTCTGCAATCCTCAGGTATTCCACTAGACCATCTCCGATATCGTTCTCCATCAGATTGCGGCTCAAGTAGGAAATCTGATCAAACTAGATCTTATTACTTTGTCTGGAGAAAAAGCTAAGTCTACCCATGTATGTATACTCCTTGATCTTGCAAAGTCTTTGGTTCAATGAGTTAGGTTACCAATTGCCGATGATTGTGTATATTCCAAACAGTTCATAGAAAAATCTGACTAAATTTTGCTTCTCATCTGGAAAAAATGGCAATTTTCATGTTTTTTTTTTCGTTATCTAAAGCTCAAATACATTTTAAAATGATTTCTCCTGATTCCTCTCATGTTTGGATGAGTATTGATAAACCATATATCAAAAACAGAGGAAGACGCTGAACCAACTTGTGGATTGGAGTGCATTAGGTTGGAGGAAGATTGCTACACAATTTTCCCGCACCGAGAACATTGATTGCTGCAAGTATTTGAGAACTAACTTATGCAACGCAAGGATACTCATCAGTAAGAATGCTTGGATATTCTGACCAATTGTCCTCTCGGATGACTACTGCAGGAGATACATTAGCATGGGAGACTCAATTCGATCTTTCCAGTTGGAGTGGAGGGGAAGGTGAACGCGTCCCCAGGTCATCAAATGTGCCAACAATATGGAATAGGGTTTAAAGTTTGGAAAATTTTGGGTGTTTTTGCTTGTGATGTAGCTGTTAGATTTCAAGACAAATTTCCTACTAAATCAAAATCAAATCCAAATCAAAGCTGTCTCAGCACAAGAAAGAACGATAAATGCCTCATAGGTGAGATTTTCCAAGTCAAGGAGAGAGCGCACCATTTGATCCATGATAAGCGAGTTGCGGCGCAGTAATCGATAGAGACGGTGGCGGACGGCGACGCGTGCTAGCTTCTCGGTGGAGACGTTGACGGAACGGAGGGACGACAGTTGTCCGGGGCCAAGGTTGGGGTTGGTGAGGTAGAGGAAGTTGGTGAAGGCGAGGCCAAGCGCAGCGTCCCCGATGAACTCGAGGCGCTGGTACGAGGGATGTTCCGCGAGGGACGGGTGGGTGAGGGCTTCCACCAGGAGCGACGGCTGGCTGAAGGTGTAGCCAAGAAGGCGTTGGACCTCCGCCACGACCTCCATCGTATCGCCGTTATCCTCCGCCGCCGATCGGGCGTTCGACGAACTCATTGTGATCCGGCGAAGAGTTGGGCGTTGGTAAATCTTCGCTACCTCATAATTTTTTTTCATCTATAATAAATTTAGAGAATGCATCGAGATCAACGAGTACCCTTGCCATTAGACATTCAAATCTAAAAGTTGTTAAGCTGTTGCTTGCTCGGACGGCAAGTATAGTTGTATTAAAATTTAAAAAAGATAAAAGATTGATTTTTGAATTTTACTGTCAGACTACAGATGACTTTACATTTTTACGTTAGCCATCTTAGGTTTCTGATTTATCCCCCTTTATACATAGGGACAACAGTGGAGGATCACTAATGTGACGATTCTATATTTTTCTAAAAGTTGTACACAACTATAATAATGTCATAATAAATATATCTATAACAATTATAAATTATAAAAAGCCTCCCTCAGCTGCTCCTATCGAAGAGAAAATAAATCATGAATTCAGATATGACAAGTGCAAAGGAGGAAATCGATTAATGGCCTAGAGTTATGACCTCTCTAGGAATTAATCTCTGCTCATTTAAAAATTATCCTTTTATACTTACTAATCGAGTCAACCAAGAGCTAAAACAATTATAAATTATAATAGTTATATACAATAGTTATAAAATTGGGATGTGATACAATGAAAAAAATATCTAGAGGATCAAACATTGGAATGAAAAAATATGCATAAATAGATTTCAAATTTACTCGACAAGTAAATAAGAAAGAAGACTATCTATCTTCTACCTCCAGATGAAATCTAAATACTTAAATTATCACACAAAAAATCATATGTTATAACATATGCACTGATGATCAATAATATGATGCTGTTTTACCAATCAATAAAAAAAGATTTCGATAAAAAAAATGCTCTTTTATATTTCAATAAAAATCACAACTAGTTCTAACAACCATGTCAATTCCTCGACATCAGGGGCAACAGCAAGCAATGAATGTCTACCAAAACCAGCTGCTGCTCCAACCTGAACAGCGTTATCCTCAACTGCTTAACCTTTCAGTTGGAACTTTCTTTTCCACAAGGCTTTAGCACCCCACTTTGGTGTTGTCTTCTTGCTTGATGCTACAATTTCAACTCTGACATCTTAATGACATCAGAAATTTCAGACTCTTCATCAACTTGGCCATTCATTTCTCTTAGTTTGCTTGCTGCAGGCTTCAGAAATGGTGTTTGGGCTAACAGTATAAATTGCTCTATGTTCCAATGATTTATTGTTCAGGTCATAGGCACAAGGAAATTTACTTTTCACAAATGGAGGATTTAAATGGCTTAGTGTTGAGTGTAATATGTTGATGAAGGTGATTGACAAATGCATGATAAGTCCAGGTAGACATACAACATGATACATATATATCGGTAACAGATGTTGCAGCTCTCGCATTCCTTCTCCATGGAACTATATTACATGAAGACATTGTTTAATAATGTAGGAACATAGTTTCAAATTCATAGCATTGACCGTGCAGCTCCACCAAACATGCTTCAAGCACTGGTGCCAAAAGGCTGTCCTCGACCAATCTAATCGCAACTGCCAACCCTGATGAGTTACTTGGTAAATGCATAAAAGCCAAGATAACCAGTTTACACGCCTACCTCAACATCGCATCCAGGATCTCCTAACAGGCTTGGATTCCCTAGCCGCCTCATTAAGTCGTGAAGTTAAATGGATTTGGATTAAGAAAGAGAACTCAGTCAAATTTCCTGAAAGTTGAGAGCTGAGACATCCGATGTCAAAAGTGTCCCACGGAAGCCTTGCTCAGATTGTCCGGGTTCGATTTTCTGTTCTGAAAGTTCATCTGCAAAATAATAAAGGTCTAACCAATGGGGAACTTTAATCTCCAATATGAGTAAATTGAATGAGGTAGCTCATACCAGCAATATCCCGATTCGCATAAATCTCTGAATCAGTGACCCATAGAACATCACCTGGAAAAATGCTCTTGTCACTTAAGGTAGCTGATTCATCATCTATCTCGGTTGAACCTTTGTGAAGCTTTTGATTCTCCTTAACAACCTAATTTTAAATGACATCAGTGTGATTAAAAGTTGAATGGTAATATAGCAAGTTCCAAGTATAACCTGAATTAAACTACACATTAGCAGCCAACATGGAAAGGGCCACCTTTTCATTGTCAGAGTATTAAAAATATCCAGGAGATGGAGTTTTACAAAAGTGGAAATGCATACCCCAAAGGCTTCCCAAATCATCATTTTCAACTGGTAGATGGATGTGGAACCAGAAACTCTTAAATTGACCGAATTGCCAGAAGATGTTCTTCTGGAACGCTTGGAAGCGCGCCGATCTGGCTCAGAGACAGATGTAGAAGCTTCTATTAGGTATTTTGGAGGTTCCTTACCACGGACAAGATGCACACAAATAACCTCATCAGAATAACAAAGTTTGTGCATTAATTCACTGCTTTCCCTTTCTCCAATACAAGCTTCACATGTCTGCATTGTAGCTATACACTTTAACAAACAAAAATGAAAAATTGGGATGAAGTATTTATTGAAAATCTAGCAATTGGCGGTATCCAGAATGAATGAGTGACAGGATAAGAGATGTGGGAGAAACATAAGTGTCAAAAGAGTCTTGTTTCAATGGTTTAGATGAGGACAGGGAACAAAAATAAAAGCACGCAGAAAAATCTAGAACAAAGCCCAAAACCCAATGTTTGATTGATTCTTTGTTCATTTACCTGTGGATAAGTTCTAATAAGCAACTTTCCGACATCTGTGCCATCATTTGCTTCATTCATGTGTTCATCTGTACCCTCCACAAAAATAGGAATGTTTTCACAAGATCCATCCAACTTACTGAGACTGCTGGCAACTATAATTTCAGCAGATATGCCTTTGTCTTCTGGAGCATTCCATTCTTCACAAAACAGCGACCAATCAGTCTCTGTAATGAGTACCAACCCTTTTGTCTGGAAGGAACAATAATGTATAAGAATAGAAGTTATAATGTAGGGTGTGTATCTGACAGGGTAAGATGAATATGGATTTTTTTTCTTTCTTTTTTCTTTAAAAAGAATTCCAGAACAGTATGATTTGGCCACTTATTGCTCTCATATGATTCTGGAGGACTCCCTGTAAGGTACCATATGAGAAGAAACATGAAGCAAGTTGGTAAGATGACAGAAGATGGCAATCATGAAATAAATGATCAGGATTTCTTGTTGAATATAGAGAGTCATTTCTTGTGTACCTTAAGATATTTTTTGTTATTCCTTGTAAACGTTAAGCTATCTTGAGTCGTTCCTTGTAAATGTTAGCAGTAATAAAAGAACTTAGCCACCCAAAATAAGAATAGGTGGAAATTTTCATAGCATTACTTGTTTTCTCAAAAATAAACATACAACTAGTTCATAGAGGATTTTCAGTTAGGCTGATATGTTTTAGTAATAAAAGTTATAACAGAAGAGGCAAAAGACATGAGTATACTTACAGTAGATACTTTCTGAGTGATGACACCACGTTTGTAAACTAGTTCAAGAGGCCTTTCCAGCAAATGTGAATGCTGAAAGAAGTAGATGTTAGTTCAAGAAAGTAAACTTATGTGGCAAGTATTAATTAGCAACATAAAGATTTTAAAGGAAGCATATATTTAGTTGAAGTACAATGTAGTTTAATAAGCATATAGTGAAAACAGATCTTGTGAATGTAGGTGTTAAAGAAACACCAATTTTAGAAGGCAAGGATACAAGTTATAAAGTACGATATCACATAATCTAAATGACTACCTTCTGACATATAAGTGAATCAATTATCACTTCCAAATTATCAGGTTTTGCACATGAAGAAATGTTCTTCCCAGTTGCTATCAGATAAGCCTTCCATTCTGTGAGCCATGATGAGGGGACCAAGTAATATTTTAGACCAGGAAAAAGTGGAAAACCTTTGCCCATAATTAATTTTTCATGATTTTGACGTTGCTTAAGCTTGGACGCTCTGCAACATGCAATGAACTGTCAACTATAAACAACTTCAACGAGATAAAGTAAAACAAAAGCTTTGAGTTACCTAAGATCATCCTCCAAGCATGCAACG
Source organism: Alpinia galanga (assembly GCA_037177395.1). NCBI lineage: Eukaryota > Viridiplantae > Streptophyta > Magnoliopsida > Zingiberales > Zingiberaceae > Alpinia > Alpinia galanga. The sequence continues at coordinate 9,913 of JBAMHZ010026410.1, forward strand.
TTCTTTAATTCCTTGCTGCAAGTTTCGCATGATTCAGATTCAGAAGAGAAGGTTGAAAAACCTAATGAACCATCAGAATTGGATGAGGCAGAAAATTCAAGGAAAAATAGCCAGAGCCTCTCAGGAACCAGCACACGCTTTGCTGCAGGAGCTTGTTCTGGGAGAAGGTTTCCATGGGAACATCGAAGAGAAGCAGTTGGTCCAGCATCAGTGTCAGAAGGAAAATCAGCATTTTTCCTACGCAACCACTGTAGCAACCTTTAAAAACATAGAATTTGTTACAATAGTGTATTTTCACGTGAACAAGCCCTGTTTAACTTGATTTAGAAGGATGGAGATAGTGTACATATTATTAGTTGATATCTTAAATAATTAGCTAAAGTAGAGTTGACAATATTGAAGGATCAATATTGCAATCTGAAGTGCACTGTCTACTGTACCTTAGCTAACAAATGCATTGTGTGAACAAAAAGCAATATATGTATACAAAGAACACAGAAAAATACAAAACAAAGCCAGTACATGAAGATCCTTTAAAGCAGGAATGGGGTGTTTGTTTTTAGAAAATTTTCCACTTTTACTGTTTTCTAGGAAATAAAAGTCGAAAAGAAATATATATGTATATATAGCTATCACCGACCTTTCTAAAAAATTGTTAACAATATTTGTAATAAAAAAATTGGGAAATAAGAAAATAAAAACAGAAAACATGCTTTCATTCCTACACAATCTCGAGTGAGCCTCAAAGGACAAAAAGTTAAAAACCAAAATTAAATCTAGACGAATGATTAAGGAATCAGATGAGCTACCATGCATCCATGCTCCACTTGTATAGGTCATGAGCATGAACAGTGAAAGGCTAGCTCTGCTGTTCCAAACATGTGTCTGCTTTTACATGAACCTGAATTAAGCATCCAAGGTCACTGCAAAGCTTGAACTGTTGGGAGTTATTTATTTTGTTTAGCCAACACAAATTTTCATCTCAAGGTACAATAACACTAATCATCACAAAGCGCAAGGATTACAGCATGACTGACACGAGAGGGAACCAATGCTTAATAAATCAATCAGACAACCAGAATTTCAAAAATAAAAATAAATCCTCAAGCTTTCATAAAAATTTTCATAAATCAGAACCATACAACTGATCCTGCTTCGTGCTTCCTAAAGTCCAAGATATATACCCAAATAAAGAAGATTCCATGAGTCATCCAATATTGAAGTCCTACTATGGAGAATGACAGGAAATAAGAAGGGACAAAAAAAGTAATAACACGGAAACACACAATCATCTTACCATGGCCTAGATACAAAATACAAGGGACCATCCAGGTACTTTCCGGCAAGGGCAGCTTCTGCAAGTTGCCTTAAGGAAGCCTTCTTATCACGGTAATCATCTGCGCAGACTGCAGTTTTTGCCTCATCTCTAAGGCAATCAATGCAGATATCATCATTGCTCAAAGTAGGCCCCCCTCCGTACTGTTGTTAAGTAGAAATGATGAGGCTAACCAGCAGGAAAGTGCAAAATGCAGGAATGAACAGTACCAGTTAAAAACCAAAAAGGAACACACGAAGTGTCAGTGATTCAAACAGTTGATAAAGCCATAACATGATGGCATGAATAGATCACCTTCCAATTGCGTTTTATTCTTCAACCAATGTGTTATTAATGCACAAAATCAGTTGTAAAGCAACAAGGAGTAACACTAGAACAAGCAAAATAATATCAACAAAGTTCTAAAATGCATAATAGGAACTTCAACAAAAGCTTCTTTGAAATATTAATAAACTTGGCCAACAGTATTGCTATTTGATCTCCAAACATTATCAAACACATCAAGGAAAGGTATAGGTTCAAGAAAAAAAGTGCAACATAAACAGCTAGAGAGCAGTTAGCGTCTCAGCATAGCAAGTATACTATCAAAATATAGAACTGATATGGATACATTGAAATTGGATCTCAGTACATCAGTAAAAGATATCTGACTGCAGTTACAGTAAACCTATTAGGAATAAATCAAAATTGTTAATTAAAATGAAGAAACGGTTAGTCACAGAAGTTTACACATGAATAACACATGTCATCAACGAAAGTTATTAAGATGAGTGTTGAAATAACATAAAAGAAGTAAATACAAAAGGAGCATTAGCTTACTTTAGACAAGAGAATCTGCCAAGCTGCATCTGACAACCGCTTCATGAAGGTTACTTTTGATATAGGAACTTTACCATGTGCACACTGAATTGGGCTGTTGTCAATGCAACTGCAAGGAACAGCAGATAATGATTTGACAGCAGCACCAGAAACTGTGAAGATTGGGCTAGATATCAAAAAAAATGTAAAATTTGGAGTAAAGATGCATTATCAGTAGTTAGGAAGATGGAAGAATTGCAGCCCTTTAAAAGGCCATAAGAAATTCAAAAACAATTTCCTTTTGAAAATGGGAGTTCTATAAAAGCATAAAAAAGCCTTAAAGGAATAAGGCCGCATATCATTTTACCCAAACTTAGAATTAACGCAAAAGACATTGGAAACTACCACGGCGACAAAGAATAAATTGCTTATGGAAGAACTCTAGAACCTTAGAAGAATGTCGTCAACCATGTCAAAGTACAAACAATAATGAAATTTGCAACTTACGGAGGAGTGATAGTATCAGTCCACTGACGAAGCCATTCCACAGAGATCCAAAAATATAAAGCGTCACCAGGGTCAACAGGAGCTTTTGAAAGAACCAACTTCACTTCTTGTCTCCGTTCAGTTATATGAGAGATCTCACTTGCTTTTCTCTTCTGATATTCAGCACAAGAATTTTCATAAAAAGTATTTAAAGTTTCCATCTCTTCATAAAGATGAGCAGGAAGATAACTGCTTTTTGAGTCATGGTCTTCCATGATAATTTTTCTCAAATCATCTTTATTCTCCTTATCAATTCTAAGATTATACATTAACATGTATGCATCAGTTGATGAAAAGGCTTCTTCTTGCATAGAGGCATTAAAGCCTGAGGTTGCACAGGAAGCAGGCGTAGAATTAACCAACTGACTTTTCAAATGAGATTTAACATTTGCCTTTGAGGTTTCTCCAAAAGGGTGATAGCCCAAATTAGACACATGCTCATCGTCAAATTCCCACCATTGTCCACTGTTTTCATCCTTAATGTGGGCCACATAATGTCCACTATTAGCAGCAGAACCCTTGTGAATCAGAATTGCTGATAACTCATAAATCAAGCCTGACTGTGGAGGATTTGATAACCTTTTCCCCATGTCCAACCATCTCGTAAAACCAAAAGCTGAAGTTATCTTTTTCTTGGTAGTTGTCTGCACAAGTTCCAGTTAAGAACAAGAATAGAGCAAATATTCCATATATTGAAGCGAGCTATCAATTTGCAGCAGTAAAAATAAAAAATAAAAAATAAAAACAGGAAGACAAATTGTCACTTAGTAGGATTACCTTGGGGAGGAAAACATAACGCTTTAGCTGGAAATTAAGAACCTGAGGAAGTGAACAAAGTTTTATGCACCGTGTAGCATCAACTCTCTTGCTACATGAACAGCAGAAATATTGATTTTCCCCATTTAATACTTCTAAGCTCAGATAGTCATCCAAACTTTCATCTAGATTGTTCAAACTTTTGATATTCAATTCGAGCTCATAAAAATCTTCCACCTTTGAAGATGCTTGAGAATCTTTTCCACACGTTGAGCACCTTCAAATAGAATATATTTATAACAATGCAACAACCAAACTAGTCAAAATTAGCAGTTCCTGTCTCATGGCATGGAAGTGTCTAGTGGACATTTGACTAGGAAGAACCATGACAAACTAAACAATCATCTTTTATATAAAAACGTAAAATTAAAAAAAAAAAAAAAAGAGGTTAGACTAAAAAGCTTGAGGAAAAAAAAAGAAATGAAAAATGGGGAAGATGTTACAGATAAAGGTCATACACTCAAACACATTGAGTATATGAGACAGCCGATCATGAAACAAGATGCCCAACAAGAGGGGAAAAAAGGAACTTCAAAACTTAAAAGTTAGGGACAGAATCTCTTACCGTGTTACATGTGAAACACTGCCACGAAATAAATCCTGCACGGCAGTTCTAGCATTTGCAACCTTTGAATGACTTAAATATTTTTCCAATAAAGATAGAAATAAGGTAAGGAATTCATGGCTATCCTGTTGAACACCATCGTCCAGCTCCAGTGTCTTAATAAACGGTGCTGAGTCAACAAATGACATTTTGCTGGAGTGTAACTGTACAAACAACCTTCCAAGCTGATCCAAGACAGGATGTTGCTTCAAAAAATCAGGTTCAATAGAGAATATGCAAGACCGAAATGATGTGTTCATATAAAGGCACTGAAGTATGCTGTTCGCATAGCAGGTGGCACCCAAATTAGTAAGACCAGCTGGGGTATCTGTCGAGTCACGAAGATCCTTGCAAGGATCTGGACCAAGAGAACTAATTATTTCAGGCATCCTCTGCCATAATCCAGTCTTTTTTGTGCCATTAGACGGTGGAATCAGCCCACAAAAGCAATTAGGGGACTCTTTAGAATTTCCACGACAACCTTGACAAATAGGTTTTGTAATGGAATAAAGCTGCATTATATCATCTCTTGTAATCTCACCAGTTAAGTGTATTTTCCTGAGAACAATGAAAATTACAAACATGGAAATGGGATTAAGTTCTCATTAAATATCCAGAGGAAGAAGAAAAACAACCTGAGTGTCTCAATGGATGAGTAACTGCTGTCTTCATTTTTTTTCCTCTTATTTTTGTGGCGAGTGTCTGGTCTACTGACTGTACTGAAAATTTCAGTTTGACAACAGAATTGAGAGGCTGGCTCACTACTGTCATCAGTTATTTTCCTCTCAGTATCATTGCAAGTATTTGGTCCACCCATTGTGATACAAAATTCACGTCAACTACCTAATTTCACATGAGCATTCTCTACTTGTCGACCAAAAACACAGAATTATTCATCAGATGTCATGTCAATAACTGCTCTTTCATGAACACCTTGAGAAATAAGAATACTATCAAATATTACGAGAAAATTTAGTTGGAAAAATAATGGTAGAAAATCAAGGCTTCAAAATGCCAATGTAGGTGGTAGGTGCTGGATCAACTACATAACACATGTCGTATACAGGGGTGTCAGCAATTGATGTTAAAAATAATAGAACACATAAATAATGAAAAGAATTGAATGGTATGTATGCATAGAAAAAAATGTCATTCATACAATGCACAAACCCCATCTAGTGGGATAAGACTTGATTGTTATTGTTGTTGTATGCAATGTACACATGAAATATACCCATATCTGAGTTGGTGTGCTAGTGTTGGTTGGCAAATAACTTATCTACACATTAAAAACCAAACTCAACCATGATTGTTCAGTCTTTAAAACTATAACAACTAAACCCTTTAATTCAGCCACCATGCCCACATGCTGTTGAACACCAAAGTAAATATAAAATTTTAATATGGGACTCAACCTCACACAAGTTGCACAAGATCTACGAAGTTAAATCTACCTTAACAAGTCAATTATGGTATTGTCAACCAAACATATGAAAAACTGCAGTTTACAATTCACCATTTCCACAATAAAGAGAAAGCACATAAGCATTCCCATAAATGATTCAAACCAACTATTACATATGCTCGCTTCAAATATGAACCCCACCAATTATATCATATTCTGATCTTATATATCCCTTTCACAGATGAGGAAACATCATAGCCATAGAAATAGTAAATGCATTTTTGACTTCAAGATTAATAAAACCAGGACTTGAAAGAAAATAAATTGGAAAAGCAAAGGAACCTGCAAAGAACCAAACTCTAAATTCTGGTCTCAAACATAAAATTTCACCAATCACAACAAGATTTGAAATCCCTTTTATAAAATTAGGTCAGCAATACTCAACTAAATTTGCAACCCAAATGATAAAAAAAGGGATTTATAATACCATAACTAAGAATAACATGGGAAGAGAACTGCCTCAAAATTGATAAACTCTGAAATCTATATTAATAATTCAAAATGAATTGCATCCTAATCAAAAACTACCTCATAAATCAAATTCATGTTGCAGCCGAACCTATATAACACAACACCAAAATCAAATCCAACAGCATCTTCAGTCAATCTTTTAACAATTCCACCTTTGCAGACAACACGCCTCCAATTTGTGCAACTCACTGCGCTATACACAACCGAGAAGGACTAGGAAGTGTATGGTCAACGCACAATCGAAGTAAGCTGCGATATACCCATGAAATGCAAAGGAAAAAGGTTCTTACACGACAAAGGGCCACGGGGCCACTGCAGCTCGACCAAGACAACGAAGGCTTGGGCAGCCGATCTACCACGAAGAATGGGAAAAGAAGAAGCCGATCGCTGCAGGCCTTTTCGGCGCGACGAGGGCGGCTGTCCGAAAGAGGAGGCGGGCAGCGATCGTAGATCTCCTCGCGGATGTATTCTCCGGAGAGGAAAGGCAACGCGTTGAAGCAGAGCGCAGGCTGTTGTGGTGCACGCGCGAGATAGTGGAAGGAAAGAGAGGGCTGCAGCACGGAATCTCACGCCGGCGATCGAGGGACCAGAGGAAATGGTGGCGCCTCCGAAGGGTCGAGAGGGAGAGATCGCAGGGAAGGGGCAACGCTGGGAGAGTCGGAGACGGGCCAGCCGGCTGCAGGTGCCGGTGGATGCGGCGTATGGACGGCAGAAGAAACCCTTGCACCTCCTTCTCTCCAAGCAAACTGACCCCCGAGGGCTTCTTTTCATATTAAAAAAATTTAGATGGAGCAAATAGTGAAAATGGAAAATTTTAGTTCAGAGTTCAGACGTTGTCAAAATTTTATTTCGCCTCAAAAAGTTTTCAAATTTTTACCATTGACCATCATAGCCATTAATTTATGTAATAAATAAAGATATTAATTTTAATTAAAATAGTTTTACTTCTTTTCCAATATAGCTATTAATTTTAATTAAAATAGTTTTACTTCTTTTCCAATATAGCAGATAATCAAGATTGATCTCCTGCACGACTTACCCTGCGTGACCCGTGCGCGACAACTCCATCGCAATCCATTGCCACGCGTCTTCTCCTTGGCACCACCGGTGCCTGCCATAATTCGACTGGCGAATAGCCAGGAAATGGCCAGATGCTTCCGAATTCGGCCCCGCCAGCACCGCGGGTCAGTGGCGCTGGCGGGGCCGAATTCGATCGGTGCCGGCTAGAATCATGGCCACTGGTCAGCTGAAATCACGGTCGCCAGTAGTCGCCACTTGCAGCTGTGATTTCAGTCATTTTTGACTGAATTTTGGTTAGAATTCAGCTGGGATCCCTTTAGCATTGATCCCCTAAGATTCACTAGTCCTATTAAATTATAATTTAGCTTCAATAATAACGAATTTTGATGACGATAATGACAGACAACATCGACACTCATAGGCGTGCGGGAGAACAGCCCTCAGCAGATAATAGTGAATATTATACACGACTTGAAAACAGAAAAAAAAAAAGTTTACTATTTTTAGTTTTTATTTATCATAAATAGAAATTTTTTTATGAAATATATTTTGTAGCAATATAACTGCTAAATTGGATTCTAATTTAGAAAAACAAAAACTAAATGTTGGACTTTAATCCTCTGTTTAGCCTGGCTGGAAGGAGGGAAATAAAATTCATAAAAAAATTTAATGATGAAAAAAAAATTCTTTATTTATTTCGAATTGTTTATTTAATGGACCAATAAATTTAAGATTTCATTACGATGAATTTTCTTTTCTTTTAGTGATATTTTTTCCCGTTTAAAATATAAAAATTTATTCATATAATACAAGACACCCTCAGGTGAGATTATCAGCTCACGTACTAATCACAAGAGACTATCATCCGTACTAGTTGTCAATTTGAGTTAAATCCGTTGAATTAATTTACTTTATTAAATAATTTAAATAGATTGGATTAAAATTTATCAACTCAAATTGCTACAAATCTAAACAGATCAACCCGCATGTATTGCGGGTTAAAATGGATTGACCCGCGACTGGTTTAGAATGGCTCACAGGTTGAAAAACTTAAAAGTCTTATTTTTCAAGTGAGACGTAATAGTGCAACATGTCAAATCTAAAATAGAGTCATGTTATTCTTGAAAAAAGACATACAATCTTTGACCACGATGGTCAATAAAAATGGATACATAAGAGAATGAAATCTATAAATGTTTCTTATACTCCTCGAATCCAATTGCAAAGAGTGAGATAAAATTAATAGAGAAGAAAAAAATGAGAGAAAGCAAATAGGTAGAGATTTGAAAAAAAGAAAAAAAATAAAAATATTAAATATGCAACACACTCTATGATGTTGGAGCAGCAGAAGAAATATTAAAATGATTTTCTTATGCACTATAAAGGATCAAATAATTATAAATTAAATTTAATAAGAATAAAAAATTAATATATAGTAAAATTATAATCTCAGATTGATCCATCTAATTTATAACCCACCTTATAATGAATTAAATTGGATGGTAAATTTTTCAACTATTTGAAATAGTAGATCGACTTGTCTCTACTAATTAAATATTGAATTTACGTTGAATTGGCTCACTCATCTCATCTCATTCAAGTGACAAGCAGTACCTTTGTACGGATGAGTTATCATTGCGAGCAGCATACTGTGACGGTGGATGATCATTTTAGGCTAAAGTCCGATTCGCTTGTGCTGGTGGACGAGGACGACCATTTTAGGTGAAAGTCTTGACTAAGGAGTATTATATTTTCTTTTT
>JBAMHZ010026618.1:0-18726 GCA_037177395.1 Alpinia galanga
TATCTTAATTGTTTATAGTAATAGTAATTATTTATTATAAATTTAATTAAGTATATTTAATGGTATATTTTAATTTTGTTATGCATATTTATAAAGATTTAATTTATTAAAACTTTTATTTTTAATTTATTTAATATATTATAATTATAATTATAATTACATTTATAAATTAACATGTATGTATTTTAATTATATTTTTAAATATAATAATTATCATATAAAAATATTAATAAATTCAAATGTTTGTTGATAATTAAATTATGAATAAGAAAAAATAAAATATTCTAATAAATATTCTTTTTGATGTAATATGGTGTGGAGTGAGTTGGAGTTAAAATAATATTTGGTATAAAAATTACACCATTTTAGTGTGGAAATAACACCAAATATAATATTTATGGTTAGAGATGATCTTAGATTAGAGGCTGAATCAATTTTATTTATTTTTTATAATCTAGATATTTAAGTTTTATGATCTGATTAATTTTGGAGGCAACCAATTCAATCCTATAAAAATTTTTCATTGGATGCTAGAGTAAATTCAAGAAACACAAATGAATTTGGATGGATGGCATAGCACAACGAGTGATTCGAGTATTATAGACGTTTTATATATTTGACAAGAAAATTGGACACTCATTGCTTGGAAAATCATCTTGCCTTTTACCATTACACTGAGCCTTAGGGTTTGAATCAATTTTATTATAGTTGCATAAGATAATATCTTATTTGTGATACTTAATTTTGTTGTTACCAATGTCACTTTCTAGATTGCGAAATCATATTTGTCCTTTGAATATCTCAATTATTTATTCAATCATCTTTTTTTTAAATTAGTATCAGGGTATTTGAACTTTCGATTTGACTAATCTCTATAGATAGTCAGTTCAATCCCACAATCTTATAAGGAGTTGGAAGAGGTCAAAATTCTTATAGATCTCCATCAACCATCAAGGTACACCAGAGAAGTGCTCATAACTTTTTGGTGGTGTAGTTCGAACTCTACAGTCATACCATCCCTAAAAGACTGTCCAACATCGAAGTCTTACTTTATCCTCGAATAAACTCTTGTACTTATCTATGGTAAATTTCAATATATTAACTATAAGTTCAGTAGCTAGAAGCTGCATTCCTCTATGCGATGCCAATTGATATAATTACCTTGTCTCCCGAGACATGGTGCAACAGTAAAGTGAATAAATATCACATAGGAGATCATAGTTCAATCTTCTGCTTAGACATATTCAACGGTGAAGTTTAGAAAATTTATACGGTGACTCTGGTCACAAGAGCTTGCCTTCGTAAATCGAGTATAATTTTGACGTTGAGCAATCTTAGTTGAATATAATAGTTCAAAGAAATAAAATGACTTAAATTCTAGACTTATTTGAATATTTTTTTAACCTAATTTTAAATTTATGATTCTAAGTACTGTTGTATAATTTAAAAATAATATTTATAAAAATATTGATATTAGTTAGTGTTTATTGTGCTCTAAAAGTTAGTCTTAGAATTATTTTTTAATTTTTTATATTGAATTATTTTTTTCTAAATATATTCCAAATTTATCGATATAAAAAATTTTAAATTTTCATTAAAAATCGATATTAAGAATATTATTAATTTGATATTCTATACACCTCTTTTTGCCCACCTCGTGTGTGATGTATAGTAATAAAAAATTATAGTAACTCATTGCCATGATTTCGCTCCTTATTATTGTCATTGTTCGATATAATTTTGACCGTGATCCGATCGAAATCCGATAGTGGTTCACTCAGAGTTGGAGTCCGACTGGACCACGATTGAATTTCAATTAGAATTCGATTGAATTTGTGGCTGCTAGCGGCGCAGCCGCTGGTAGCCACAATGTGGCCGAATTTTGACAATAAATCCGATTGGAATCTAGCCATAATCCAATTGTAGTCGGAGTCCGATCAGATTGTAACTAGATTCTGATCAGATTTTCAGTCAAAATTTGATCGTAGTTCAACCAAAAAGATATTGACAGTGATTCTAATCGATTTAGGAGTTGAACTATAACATTGACGGTTCAACACTGCATACAGAAGCTCTGACAATACACAGATAAATTATTATGCATTCCTTCTTACTATTCAGCCACAGTGAATCTAACTGCTAAGAAGTGAAATTATTATACGAACATGGACACTTGCACATGCTATTAGAGTCCAAGAATATTGGGTGCCTGTCCTCCTACTGTGTTAACTCTTAGTTAAGTACAAAGTAATTTTTATGATTTATCTTCTCCGTGTTGAATGTAGAACGCAAGTCTCACCTTTTTTTTTTTTTACAAGAACCAAACAATATTATATATAAATATATCAAATATGATATTAATAAATATTATCTATATATAGTTTCGGTTCACCCTAATCCCTCCGTCCCAAGCCGCCGTCGCCGTTCCTTCCCAGTCTCCTTCCCCGTGCGACGCCGCCGCAACGCAATCATCCCACGCAGCGTCGTTTACTACGTAGCTTCCCTGTGTGACACTCCTGACCTCTGAGAGATCGGGTCTCTGCTTCCACAGCCGCGACGATGGCAGGGAGGAAGCGGAAGGAGAATCCGACACGGCAACAGCAACGCGTCCCTTTAGGAGACGAGGAGCCCTTCAAGTCAAAGAAGCGCGCCGGTTCCCCAAAGAGCCACCAGACCGGAGAAAAGGCAAAATCTTCCCTCTATATTCATTTCTGAAGATTTTTTGCTTTCAGTACTATCCTAAAGGCAGTCGCTTTTCACCTGCGCAGTTGATTTCCTCCGGCCTGAGCTCGAAGATATTGAAGGAAGCCCTCGACCAGCAGAAGGAAATCCTTCAGGAAGTGGAGGAAGAGAGCAGAGTTCCCATCTCTGCCGTCGCGGTCGATCCTTTGGCACGCTCGGATAGCGATGCCGATGACATTGATGAATTCGATGGGTTCACTGAAACGCAGAGTCTGTATGATGGTGATGACGTGAGTCCCCTCCATCAGCTTCTATGCTAGTTTCTCTCTATTATTTAAATTAAATATCCTTGGTGATTGTTTATAATTGGAGGTTTGAGGTATTTTCTGGTTTAGGTGGAGATTGACGAGGAAGATGAGAAGGTTTTGGCCTCATTCATGTCCACCAATGCAGGGCCATTACCAACGTTGGCTGATATAATTATCCAGAAAATAAAAGAAAAGGAGGCAGAGACTACATCTGGTTAGTTTATCCTTCCTGACTAACTCATGCAATGCTATTAGTGAGATGTACTCAGATTTATATGTTATAGTAGACATGACTGATGATATTGGTGCTCAACTGACCTAACATTGTTAGCCTTTTGCTGTTGTGTCTATTGAATCATAAATATCTTCTTTTTTTTTTAATCTTATTTCTTTGATGGTTAAGGATCTAGTTTATTGTTTTTAACTGGTTATGCTTTCTCACAGAACGTCCACTCCCTAAATTGGATAGTAGCATCATTGATCTGTACAAGGGGTACGCTACATTTTACTCGTACTTCTTCTACTTTTATTTATTCTTGTAGCTTAAATGACATGATAAATGTATAATTGATTTCTATTAGGGTAGGGAAGCTGTTGAGCAGGTACACCAACGGAAAGTTCCCAAAGGCTTTCAAACATATTCCAGCCATTGAACTCTGGGAGGATGTGCTATACCTAACAGAACCAGAGAATTGGTCTCCTAATGCAATGTATCAAGCAACAAGATTATTCTCTTCAAATATGAATGCAAAGAAAGCTAGGCATTTTTACAATCTCGTTTTACTCCCACGAATTAGAGAGGACATCAGAAAGAATAAGAGGCTGCACTTTGCTCTGTATCAGTCTCTTAAAAAGGCCCTTTACAAGCCTGCTGCCTTTTTCAAGGGTGTTCTGCTACCACTTTGTCAGGTAGTCAGGATTTTTTTTTAGCTATGCTACTATGCCTTCAATACACGGTTCACATATCTATTAGTCTAAAGTTGCGTGGCTTAAAAAAATTGATATGTTGCATCTTCAGATCATCTTTCTGTTGCATGCCTTCTGGGCCTTAATTACAATATCTTTTTAGTTACTCTGAAGCTGCAAAAGCTTATTTTCTGATTTGCAGTCAGGAACTTGCTCTCTTCGTGAAGCTGTCATCATTGGGAGCATAATTTCTAAAGTATCAATTCCTCCACTTCATTCCAGGTAAAGTGCATGATTGGAATTTTGTAATTTATTTGGTCAATGAACTTTATGAATCCATGATGAACCTTATTATTGCTTACAGTGCAGCTCTCATGAAGTTAGCAGAGCTAGAATATTGTGGCACCACTAGGTAAAGTTGATACATTTGTTCTCTGTTCATTCTCTATTCTAATGTAATGGTCACAGAGTATTTCAATTGTTTTATCCTTTTGTTTTGGTTGAGATGGATTTTTTCTGTACTCACAAAAATATATATCAAATTTTGACATAATAGTATTTATCTTTTTTTTTTTCATCTCATGCATTGTGTAATTAATTTGAGTTTTTGAAATGCATTGATGATCTTCTTTAGTAGACTTGAGAAGAATCATAACATGAATCACACTCTATGCTGCATTAGCATTTATGTTTAAAATATCTAATGTATAATTATGATCTTTAAATTCAAAAAACCCCTCTAATCTAACCACTAAATCTTTATGCTGTAAATTATATATTTATCATTCTCCATGTTGAATAACAGACCCAAGACCTTGAGACTCACATAGTAGTTGATCTCCATTGAATCTAACTATTCTCATATCATAAACCATTTGGATAAATATCATGTCAGATGTATTGTACAAATAGTGTACAATAGCCACATGATCCTAAAAATATCTAATCGTCTTAGCATTTAACAAGTGACAATGACGTTTTTCTAGCTTTTTTTGTAAATTTTTTTGGTGTATTTTGAGGCGATACTCATTTTATGTTTAGTTGTACTAGTATCAATGTCAAGACTTGTTCAAAGTCCAACAAACACCAAGTTATACCTATGTAGTTTTTTTTTGCAGTTATTTTATCAAGTTATTCTTGGACAAGAAGTATGCAATGCCATATCAAGTGCTAGATTCAGTCTTTGCACACTTCATGAGATTTCTCGAGGATACCAGAGTAATGCCTGTCATATGGCACCAATCACTTCTTACATTTGTGCAAAGGTGATTTGCTGAACCTGTTGTGATTACTATAGTAAAATTACTCTTAAAATTTGCACTATCAACCTCCCCTTATGGTGAATCAGTGTTAATCTGCATGATATTGTTGGGTTATTTATTGATATTTAACAATGCACTTTGATCTCCTTTTTACCTGTGTGGGGTAATCCTTTGATTAAGCCTAAACGTGCGTTACACTGTTGCATGCATGCCTTTATTATTGTAAAATTTGTATATTTTGTTACTCTCTTTTTGTTCTATTGATGGTTGAGACCAAGTTTCACAAAGCATCCTGATTCACTCTGCTAGGATTAAGCTTGAGTCAAGTCCTTGCAACACGGACAACAATTAGAACAATTCTGTGAGAATCTTTTGGGAGCACCAGAGCATGCTATTTCCTTTTTGAATATTGTAGTTCTTTGGAACAGATAATTGTGGTGGGTAACTGGGGTTTCTATGTCTACTGCCTTTCTTTATTTTTTACAAAAAAATTCTTTAGCTGCTTACAATGAATTTTGTTTAGACTGTCCCCTTCCATAAGAACTGGAAGTTAGCTAGACTGCAAGATAGACACACAAAACTTTCATGTGAACTGACTTCATTGTGTGTGATATGGTTTTTGTTCTATCAATGACTTATTTTACTTCGCAGATACAAAAATGACCTGAGTAAGGTGCAAAAGGATGATCTTCATCGTTTACTTCAACACCAGAAACATCATTTGGTATGAAATCCAGACGCATTAAGATATTAACATATGGAAGAATATAAGTTTTGAGGTCTTAAAAATTTTGTGAAGTCGCTGATTTATTCAACTGTAATGTTTTTCTCAGGTTACTCCTGAGATCCGAAGGGAATTAAAGAACAGCCGGAATCGTGGGGAGAAGGATGATCCCATGTCTATATATATCCTTTTCCTATGTTATTTTGATAACAATCTAGTAGATAGATTATAAGACATTCTCACTTTAAGAAATTCTTCCTCTTTTTCATGCATAATGAATAGTTTGTTGTTTGCATTGAATTTTTCATCGGCCACATGCTTCTTTCGAACTAGGTGATCTTCAGAAATAACAATTGCCTTTCCTCCCTCAGTAGGCAGCGGTTATTCATTCTCCTTCACTCTGCTATGGTTCTCATTCTGTGACTTATCTAAGATGACATCTTTTCTGCATTGTGCGAATTGTTTCCTTAACCATCCTTACCTTCATCTTTTTCTATTATCAACAATCCAATCGAGGAAGATAGATGGGATTTCCCGGAAGTTCCAATGGAGGAGGATTAGGTATTTGGTTCTTGGAGTGGCCATCACATTAAATTTCTTTAGTTCCTTCATCTTTTCATATTCTTTGCCCATTTGAACTGGTCTTGTCTTGTGCAATTGCAGATGCTTGAACCCTAACAGACCTTCAATTCTGTCCGGCCAAGAGTCAAGCCAGCGATACGGTTGCCTGAGATATGTAGCTCATCATTATTCAAGAAAAGCTATACCTATAGTAAAGTAGTAATCTGGGAGTCTTATGTTTCTGCTAAATCATTGTTTTTCATTCTGTGCCCTATGGAATTTTGTATGCTGCAAGTGTGATGAAAATATGGAGAGGATTACACCATCAAATTCTAGTTATTTAAGCCTTTTCTGTTAGATTGTTCGTTCAACTCACAAAGAGGAGTTGCATGTTATTTAGGTCCCCTTTTTTGCTGCCATTGACGTTGAAATACTATTAATGTTGATGGTCTCTTAAGGGCTTTTCCATTGGTGGGTGTTATAATATTCATCACCTCGTAAAAAAAATATGGAATTTACATCTCACATATATTATATTAACACTTTTATTTTTTTACATTTATTTTAATATTAACATTGATTATTTGTGGATCTCTCCATTCATGCATCTTTATTCTCATATGTGATTTTTTTTTTATAAAAAAAAAATTTGAACGCGTTCAAACAATTGTTGGTGTTATAGAATTCACTCATATTGATTTTAACATCAATTGAATAAATTTTACGAAGCTTTAAATATTGTCTTTTTTTTAACGGAGTGAGCTCCACTAATTAGAGTTTTGAAATTGGCTTTTAGAAGGGCAAAAATTTTAAAAAGGGTGTTTTCTATTATATATTTTTTATTAAAAATATTTTTATTCCAACATTATAATGGTAATTCTAAAATAAATCGATTTAACATTAATATTTTGATTGTCTTAAATTAATTTTAATCGATTTTAAATAATTTAACTAAATTAAATATAAAAAAAATTAACACAGAAATATTTTATATATGGTATTTTTATCAAATTAAATTAAAATATAATTAAATTCTAATATAGAATTGCTTTGTATACATCAGATTTGTACAACTTTAAAATAATTTTTTTTATAGCATGAGAAATATAGTGGAATGTTTTTATTTTAGAAGCATTTTTTTACTATTTTAGTAATTAAAGGCATCATTTTTATTTTTGCCCCATTTTAAAAAAATTGTTTTTACAAATAAGCTAAATAGAAATTTTTTTGCTCATTTTTTAAAATCTTTTACTATTCGTTCTCCAAAGACTAAACTCAACATAATATTATAAAAAGGACATTTTTAAAAATAGAAAAAAATAGTTTTAAAATAAAAATTTTAATTAATTAAAATTGTGA
Source organism: Alpinia galanga (assembly GCA_037177395.1). NCBI lineage: Eukaryota > Viridiplantae > Streptophyta > Magnoliopsida > Zingiberales > Zingiberaceae > Alpinia > Alpinia galanga. The sequence goes on from JBAMHZ010026618.1 coordinate 7,803, forward strand.
TCTTGTCCAGCCATGGATGGTCTCCATGAATCTGCGAAGTGACGCGCGTCGTTCGACCCAAAATCTCCAATAACAAACTGGAGATGGAATCCGAACAGACACCCAATCGAAATCGACGCGAGCACGGTGGGAGGAGAGAAGCTAATGGACGATCTATTGAGATGGAGAGTTCTTCCCTTGCTGGTTTTGATCGCTTCCTCCCTCGTTCTCTACCTCAGAAGCAACCCCAAGGTCCGCCTCCTTGCCCCTCTTCCGCCTCCTCTTTTCCTTGTCCAGTGATCAGAGTAAAAGATAGATAGCTTTTTTCATGTTGAGTTGCCTTCTATTATACTTATTTGTAATTTTCTTCGTAGTTGTTGTTTGTTGTTAGGATTTGATTGGCCTATGGTAATTCATCGAGTTCTCAATTCATGATTTATTTCTGATTTGTGAACTTTCTTTATCGATTTGCAGACGTCAGTTAGGGAATGTAGCCTTCTTCCCCATGACCACTATTGGATAACCAGCAGGCGGGTTGTCACACCTCGCGGTGTCATTGACGGCGCAGGTATTAAAAGATGAATAAAGGAAAATAAAAAAGGGCAAGAAATGGAAAAAAAAAAAAAAGTAATGCAAGGTCCCGGGAAAGCGCTAACCCATGATTTCCAAGTCATATAGTAGCAATTTTATCTTTGCGCTGAGGCTTTCCTTCCAAAAAATGAAAAAAAAAAAGAAATAAAACACAATAGTATTAATTGAAACATATGATGCATTGGATAGCTTCAAGCGCTGTTTGGCTGTTTGAAGTTTCTATCTGTAAGTCATTTATCTGGTGGTTCCATCTGCATATTAATTCTGAGACATGAATGCCTGTTTTCTGATTTTCAGTGGAAGTAAAAGAAGGGAAAATAGCCTCTGTGATTGAAAGAGACAATCAGAAAGGGTGGACATCTGGAGGGAAGGTTGTGGATTTTGGAGAAGCAGTTATCGTGCCTGGTCTTATCGATATGTATGTGATCAGAAAATCCTTCTCTTCATTGTCTCGTTCATAGAATAAAGTAGAAATGCACAATAAACTTAGATTTTCTGCATTGCAGCATGCAACTTTATGTCAATATGGAGTTTATGATGTAAGATATGAGCAGACTACTAGCATTAGTTATGACCATTATTAAGTACTCCTTGGATTTGATTTTTGTATATTTTTGATGCAGCATGGTAAAGTGAATAAGAATACGATCCTCATCCAGAGGAAAGTTTGTTGATTTTCAGAAATTTAATTAACTCAAAAACATTCAAAATACATGGGATCCTAATCCCTTTTATAGTTTGAGGAAACCATCGATTTTATATATATATAAAATAATAGAAAATCCTAATTTCTCTAATAAACTTTCTAAAAAACTAAATATTTTTTTTTAAAAATTCTAACTAATTGTAAAAATTAATAATCTAGACAACTTTTAATAAATTAAATTTTTGACTGTGTCAATTCATATTTAGACATTGTATGTAAGTATACCTATAATGATCCAGTCCATCGAGGGTAGGAAGTTATCACTAGAGTAAACAGCTCAAATGATGTGCTTGTCTTATTAGGATTCTAGGAAGCAAGCGAAAAAATGAATCCATACATGTATAGAAGGGGAGAAAGTGTAACCGGGTCATGGGTATAATGCATCTTAAATGAAACATTTTTTTGTGAAATTGACTCAGTTCTTCATAGTAACTGTAAATCCTTACTTTGGAGTAGGTTTCCACCCAGGACAAACTGTGAAACCAATAATATGGGAAGCTGGTAAAAGTGGAGAATAGCTTGATACATTTGTGTGATGAACTAGTAGAAACTAGTGGGCTTAGAACAAGCTGGTCCTATGAGAGCCATGAGTCCCAAGAAAATAGCTCGGACAAGATGTGACTCCAACAAGCTCTTAAAATGCAAAGGATAGGAACATACTGATACATGCAAAAGAAGGGAAAGAGCGATTGAACCATTGTTATCATATACCTTAAATGAACCAAGTATGTGATCTCAATGATGGGGCACCTTTTGGTGGGGATTTGGATCAATTCTTCATAAGAACTTCAAAATTAAGCATGTTTAGCATGGGCTGATTCATGTATAGGTGATTCTCTTGGAGTTCCTCATTTTAGAGCCAATTTTCATGAGGGACAAATTGTGAGACCAATTGTATGAGATGTTGGTGAAAGTGGGTGATACCTTGATGGTGCCAATTGCCATGTCCAGGGTAATTTACATACTGATCACAAGTTCATAATTGACTCGAGAATACTTTAAAAAGTGCATAACTGAGTTCTATAGATAAAAAATGTTGATAGGTCATCTTTCCACACTGGTTTCTGCATATTCTGGGTTATATCCCGTCAACTCGTTAAACTACCTAATGAAACAACATCGTGCTAAAACAGGAATGTGAAAGCAGTCCCATGCTGTATTGTATCAACCCACAGTAATGAATCAAATACTAATTGGTGCCGTTGTATAATTCAATATCTACAACTGAACTGATCAGCTCTCACTGGTTTTCAAGCGTCCTCAATCTCACAGTTTATCCAGAAGTTTTGTTTTTAGTGCAAATGTTATAAGATTTGTTATTGTAAATGCAGTTTTGAGTGAAATTTGAATAAAGCAAAGTAATACTTGATGGATAATAGACTTATCTTGTTTGTAGAATAAAGAGTCTATGCTCTATCCCTTTTCAGGAAGTCTATTTCTCCTTGCAATTTCCATCCCATTAGCACTATGCATCCCTTGCCCTTCCTATTACTTTTATCATTTTGGATCTTTCCCTTCTAATCACTTGATAACAGATTTTTTCCACCATTCCCAATTCCTTTTGGAGGCATCTATTAACAACCTTAAAATGACCATTTACTTCTCTATACGTTCTTGAGTTTCAGTAAGAGATCCCTAAAAGGCAAAGGTTAGCCTGCCTGTAATTTGTCATTCATCCTGGCGATGGACAAATTATAAGTTAAATTCATGCATTTTGTCTTCAAAGATTTGAGAGAGAGAGAGAGAGAAAATGATTAATAATGGAAGTATAAGAAGTTAGAAAGCTAGGCTAGTTGCTATATATATATATATATATATAGAAATATTACCCTACACAACTCATTCGTGAGCACCCGTGATCACTTTCCTTATCTACCGTTCGATCCTCTTGGGTTCAAGAATTGAACTATAGTGTGCAAGCAATTAGATGGTGAATAACGGAGATACTCATAGGTGCTCACGGATGAGTTATGTAGGATAACATTTGTCTCTCTATATATAGAAATATTATCTTACACAACTCATCTGTGAGTACCCATAGGCACCTTCATTATCTACCATCCGATCCTATTGGATTCAAGGATCGGGCTATAGTGCACAAGCGATCGGATGGTAGATAATGAAGGTGCTCATAGGTGCTCACGGATGAGTTGTATAAGGTAACATTCTTTTCTCTCTCTATATATATATATGTTATCCTACACAACTCATCCGTGAGCACCTTCATCATCTACCGTCCGATCCCCTAGGGTTGGATTGACTATAGTGCTCACCCAATCAGACGGTGGATGATGGAGGTACTCACGGGTGCTTACATAAGAGTTGTGTAGGCGATCATTCTTGTTAGAGACATAGTTTAGGACAATTCATGTATGTTGATCGATAACATAGTGTAAACATGGTATGGTACAGACAGTTTAAACTCATTGCTGTCGATAGTTTGTGATCTTCATAAATTCTCATGTAGAAAGAGAGTCTTAGTGTAATAGTAAAATTGTTGCCGTGTGATCTAAAGGTCATGGGTTCAAATCACGAAAATTACCTCTTGCAAAACAGGATAAGGATGTGTACAATAAACTCTTTCCCAACAGCTCACATTGAAAAAACTTTTATGCACCGGACTACCCTTATTTTTTTTATAAATCCCTATGCTCTTATCACATTGGTGCTTACGGAATACCGACTATGTTTTACTCTAGTATTAGTTAATTTATAGATTATTGAGGGACACTAAGTCTTCATACAAACAATCAATCCAAGTTAAATTTACAAACTAATTGGTGGTGTAAATTCATTCATGGATGACAATTTGCTTCTCTTTCTTCAAATGTGGATAAGCTTTATAATTCGGTAATTTCTATTTCAAAGAATTTGTAACAACTCGAGAGTTGAGTTTATGAATGTGCCTGTGTATCAGACATGTGCATCTTGATGAGCCTGGAAGAGTTGAATGGGAAGGATTCTCATCCGGAACTAAAGCAGCTGCTGCAGGTGCCTAATTAAAATTATGTTTATTGATCCCTATCATATGATGTCATATATCTATACTTCAGAATGATGTAGTTCATATTAACAATCTACTTAAGCTCAGAGTACAGCTAACATGGAGGACCATGTCACTTAGATTGGCTATGTACTAATGTCTGCAAGTCTATATTATCATGAATTCATATTGAAACAAAATTAATATATGAACCCATTTTGTTTCCCTTCAATTGAACAAATTTTGTATAATACAAATACACAGATAGACGGAACCACAAGGTATAACATAAATCTACCTTCAGTATCAAAGGCTAGTATAGGTTGCCTAATTTTACTCTCATTTTTTAACTCAATTTTCTATGGCTTTTATATCAATATACTTCTGTTGACTTGGAAAAAGGAAAGATACTCATCATTCAGATGAATCATAAAAATTGTTGATTTGTGACTCAACCTATAATTTTCTAGATTGATCATGGATGCTATGATTTAATGTACTCCCAGATAAATTAGGTAGTGTCTCCTAGTTATTGATTTCTTAAATATTTTGTTGTCAATCCATTTTGGAAAAAATTGATTAAATCTAGTTACAAATGAAACCTGACTTTGAACCAACATTAGTACACTATTAATGGATTCAAAACATTCAAATTTGTTTCGCTAATGCTTTCTGTTTAATATAATAGATAGTTTGTCAATCTGTAAGGCTAGTAATTTATGTCGATTATTTTGATCTTGTACTATAGGTGGCATAACAACACTGGTAGACATGCCTCTTAACAATTTCCCTTCTACAGTTTCTGAAGAGACACTAAGAATGAAGGTCTGTTGTTGATAAATTTGTTCTGTATCATTTTATGTCTTGCTTGCTGTTTCTCACTCAAGATAGTTCCACTGCTGATTCTTTAATTGTTTATATTAGGTTGAGGCTACACAGGAGAAGATTTATGTGGATGTTGGTAGGTTTGAAAATTTCAACCATCCAGTTAAAATTAGCATTTTTTTTTAATTTCAAATTCAGTCACAAGATTAACATGTCTCTTTGTTGATATCTTTGCAATTAATAGTTTTTCTGTTCTGCGTGAACTTTAGTTATATTCTATTTGTCTTTTTATTCGGTATCTATTCTGCTGAACATTTTGCTTCTCATTGTTGAGGGATCATACTTTATGCATGACAGGTTTCTGGGGTGGTTTAGTTCCAGAAAATGCTTACAATATAACCATGTTGGATGGTCTCCTGCACGCTGGTGCCCTTGGTTTGAAGGTATTTGGCAAAAATAACACCTTTTAGTTTCTGGATAGAGATTGCATTTTCTTTTAGTTTCTCAGATTTGAAAATTTGCTGGTGCAGTTCAAGGTCTAGGGAGCTTCCAACTTTCAGTTTCATAATAGTGTTACTTGGACTCAACTATTAATTTTTTCTTTTTTTTGGATAAGCAAAATATCCATAGTACAATCAACAAGTACAAAAATGAGCCTTCAGGCGTCACTCACGTCTAATAGATTATCAGATTAGAGAAGACACCCAGAGACATGTAGATATGAATTTGCACACATCTAAAAATCCTCTCGGCATCTAGCCTCTCCTCACTAAAATAACTATGGTTCCTAGCTCGCCATATATAGTGGATGACTGATGATAAGGCAAAGTGATGAGCCTTTATCAATGTCCCACTCCCATAGTAGTGCCTCCCAAAGACGTGTATAGCACCTCTATAGGTGGACATCTCCTGTTTTATATGCAACCTGTCTCTGATCTTCTGCCATATCTCAGCAATCTAGGGGCACGCAAATAATATATACTTCTGTGTCTCCAATGTCTGACCATAGAAAGTATATTGTCTATCCTCCAAGTATTTCTATTTGTCTTTGGTGGGAAGGCGGCGTTGTGTCAGCATCTTTAAGGTAGCCACATGACTTGGCTATAAATATGTCTTCCACACTGTGTGGGCCCATGACTTCTTTGTATTGTGAGGGCCGAAGAAATCATACACCCGAGCCACCCCTCCCTCCCGAGAAAATTAGTCCTTAAGCTGCTATCCTATAGTCGCTGATGCCCCAGTTGCTCACAATACCAAGTCCCATATATGCAATAGTCGCTTGATCAATGGGGAATCCGGGCGAACTACCTCCCAAGTCCATATGTCTACATGCCTCAGGTAAGTGTGGTGTATCCATTTGTATCCTTCAAAGCACCTTAGCTAAGAGAGCAAAGTTTCAAGCTCGTAAGTCATGAAATCCCAGACCACCCTCGTCCTTAGGTCTACTACGTGAATGATCTATAAATACTATAGATGCAATCAATAACTCCTTGTGGTAGTGGTAGGATGGAAAACCAAAAACACTCTATGCTTTAAAGCACTGAGGTAATGAGCTTTACCTTGTCAGCATATGATAATATCTGTCTAGGCCAGGTACCAATCTGGCTAGTCAGCGAGTCCAATAGAGGGCTGTAGTATGAAATCTATAGGCGCTCAGTTACTAGTGGGATGCCAAGGTAGCGAAAATGCATGGAGCCCTCCTGGAAACCCGTAATGGATAGCAACCTCCTGCATGTTGTGACATCTAGCCCTGCTAAATAGGTACATGATTTTAGCTGGTTGATGTGAAGTCCAGCTGTAGCTCCAAACTCCTGCAAGCATGTGGACAACGCTCTAATTGACTCCACATCCCTTTGACAAAGGAGAAGAATGTCGTTCGTATATGCTAAATGGACACTAATTGGAGGTGGCCATATAGTGGATGAAAATTGAACCTTGGTCTAGTCATATACTACTGGAATTGCCTCACAAAAACCTCAACACAGATGCCAAATAGATAAGGGGATAGAAGGTCCCCTTGCCGTAGACCTTTGGCACCTCTGAACCGCCTAAATGTGCCTTCATTAATAGCCAATGAGAAGAATATGATAGTGACACTCTATAATTCATACAATGAACTGCTTTGGGAAGCCCAAACCAATGAGTCCCTCCCTCAAGAAATCCCAATGTACCGAGTTAAACGCCTTCTGAAGGTCAACCTTGATGATGCATCGAGAAGAAATCCATTTTTTGTTGTACTTCTTAAATAGCTCTTGTGCTAAATGAATATTATATATGATGAGTCTACCTTGCAAAAATGCAACCTAGGACTAATGAAGAATATAATCCATGACATCTGTTAATCTGTTAGCCAATAGCTTATATATCACCTTGTAGAACAATGTACAATAGGAGATCAGCCTGTAGTCATTCACTTTACTAGCATTATCTGACTTTGGGACAAGAGAGATCAATGTGTGGTTCCATCATTGTAGTAGCTTGCCACTGGTAAAGAACTCTAGGATGGATGTAGTAAAATCCGCCCCTATTATGTCCCATGTTTGCTTGAATAACTTCAAGCCATACCCATCTGATCCAGGCACCCGCTGATCACCAATATCAAGTAATGTCTTCTTGATTTCTTCCACAGTCGGCAACCTCATAAACTGAGCATACTGGTCAGGACTAATCTGACGGCCAAACTGAACACAAGACTGAGGAAAGGTTGTCTAATCTACTACAGTACCCAGTTGACATTGGAAGTGCTCGATGAAAATCTGTGCAACATCGCTAAAAGACGCTGTCAAGCTGCCATCAGGGTGCTCCACTGCTGTGATCTCATTCCTACGGTTGTTCTGCTTAACAAGAGCATGAAAGAAGAATTGTGGTTGACTTGCTTGAAATAAGCCACCTTTGCGCGTTGCATGCAGAAGCTGTACTCAGCTTCATTCAGGCAGGCTGCAGCTTGATGAATCTTCTTGTAGTTGCTGTCCAGGTCCCCAAGAGTCATCCCAACCTCTTGCACCTCCTCCAAACGCTGTCGGGTAGCAGCTGCTTGCGCTGAAATATGCTGGAAATGCTCCAAATTCAGAAGCTTCAGATCAGACTTTAGCATCGTTAGAATCTGCCCAAAATGGAACAGCTTGGTATCCTTGCCTACAAGTTGTGCATATGCTGTCCATTTATCAGCCACCAGCTGTGGGAAAGCCTTATGTTTGATCCACATGTTGAAGAACTTGAATGGCCGAGGGGGGCAACAATTCAATTCAAGGATAGAGACTATATAGGCGGAGTGGTCGGAAAGACAACCGAGCGGGGCAAAGTATGCAAAACTACAGAGGTCCGCTTCAAGCCATTGGTTGTTGACGAGAGCGCAGTCTAACTTGCTACAAATAACGTCATTCGTCCACGTGTAGTGGCATCCCGTGTAGGTCAGGTCCTCCAATCCTACTGACTCAATAAGGTGCTGAAAATCTGTAATGACATATTGTGTAATTGGCAATCCACTGTGCTTGTCGTCCATTGATAAGTATGAATTGAAATCCCCTAAGACAATCCATGGGAACCTCAGCGAGATGGTGTAATCCTTCCCACAGCAACCTCCGACCTATCACTGTAAGCTTTCTGCACACAAAGGTCATCGCTATCAATGGTCTTGTCACCCGACACTGCACAGTGCAGTGAACAAATTGTTCGTCCCATTCCTTCACCTCGAGCTTGACTTGTTGATCATCCCATATCAGGAGGATTCTATGACGAGTTGTCTTATTGCTTCGTTCGGAGGTGATGAAACCAACGAGAGCACGTACTTTGATAACTAGCTGCAGTAAGCTTCGTTTCCAAAACACCCATAACGCTTAACTTCTTCACACGAAAGAGGGCTTTGACCCCCTTTTGTTTGAGGCCTTTGCCAAGACCTCGTATGTTCCATGAGGCGGGCTTCATTTCATCTGCAATGGCCTACGCTGTCCAAATTCCTCCATTTTCTCCTTTCTTTTGATCGATACCCGCTGTACTGCATTGTCTACCAAACTGCCTACTTATCGCTGCAGTGTTTCCACGTGTTTGTGTGCTACCTCTAACTCTGATGCATCTATGGGAGCTGCGGGGACGTGCCCCTACCCTCAAGGTAGTTGACGATAGTCCTATTGCATCCAGCCCTTGGTCGGCAAGACAGTTATGATTTGGAGCACCGGTGTTGGGTCTACCATTGAGCATGTCATCATTGTACTGTCTTGCAAGGCCCTTGATGTTTAATGTCGCTGCTCCTTCTCCTACCAATAAACCTTCCATGGTGCCCTTGCATATCCGCCCGGTCGCTGGCTAGTTTCGAAGCCAATTGACTTCCACCTTCCGATCACCTTCTTCCAATAGGAAAACTTAGAGAGAAGGGAGAGGCTTTTTTTCTCTAAACCGGATTGCATTTCGAGGGTGATAGTAATTCACTTTTTATGAACATGCCTCGGGCACCAAAAAGTCCAAAACATTATATGCACATATACATACATACATATACGACGAACGACCTGCAATCCACTTGAAATGCCTTATAAAACTAGGGTGAACGATCTACAATTCTCCCCATAAGGTGAAGTTACCTAAGCCTATGAATGTGTAAGAAAGTCTCGAAAGCCTTTTTGAAAGTGCGGAGCAAAAGTTCTATATTTATGGAGAATTATTTAATTACTATGAATAATCTCACAACTTTTATAAATTATAGAATCTAAGTTTTATAGCACAAGGGTTACATTTTTTCTTTATTAATTTAGTTGAGATCTTACAAGCGTTGAGCCAAAACTCTATCTTAGTATTCACTTATTGGCAAGCATCCTAACAAAATCATTTCTGTTATATATTCACTTCAAATTCTCATAAAAGTTTGAGTTCTCTTTAAGGGAACTATTCTAACTTTCCTTATTTTAAAGAATTTATCACCGATATTACCCTAATTAAAGCCTAATTTAATTTTCAATGCAAATAATAATTGTTTTCTATCAGCCGGTAGTAAATTAATATATAGAAATATTTATGCCATAAACTAAAAATCTTAATTTACTTTCTATCTCAAGACTAGAAATTGTAAATTATTTTCTTTTATTTTCGTAGTGGTATAATTAATCATGCATAAGATTGTTAGTGGGAAATAAGCAAGAAAACCTCCACCTAAATCGATTGAGGAAATCTAATCGTGTTTGTTGTGGAGCAGCGACAGTTGCGATAGCAGCGGCGGCGATGTGTGGTGGAGCTAGTGGCATTGGCGACGTGCAGTTGCTACAAGGGAGATGACGATAGCGGCGAGCATCGCTCACAATACGAGAAGGTGGCGACGACACGAAGAAGAACGGTGGCGTGAGAAGGATTTTAGGGTTTTTTAAAATCCAAGACAGGGTTAGGGTTTGAGGCATTAAAAAAGAGGAAGGAAAAAGTTATGGCACAGGAGGAGAAGAGATTGAGTGATGAGGTTTTAATTGCACTTTTGCAAACAGATCCAATAAGTTTTAAAAATTTCAACTACAACCTCCTAAAAAGAAATTTGGTTCTCTAAATTTAGTTGTTTACCTAAAGAAAAGAGATGAGGCAATCATTCTTGCATGTCTTTGCTCATGCTCCCAAGTAGCCTCTTGATTGGAGTGATATTGTCATGCTACTTTCACTAAATACACCTTGTAAAGTTGGTGCTTTTTGTGCTCCAAGATATAGATTGGATGCTCCTCATAAGTAGCATCGGGATACAAAGGTGCCGTCAACCGCTCAAGCACATGAGACGGATTGGGAACATATTTTTGCAACATCGACACATAAAATACATTATGAACTCCTACTAGTGAAGGTGGTAGAGCAAGTCATAAGCCACTGGGCCC
>JBAMHZ010026829.1:0-18705 GCA_037177395.1 Alpinia galanga
GTAGAGAGAATATTAGGATGACTTCCGTATGCACTATAAACGATCAAATGGTTATAAATCAAATTTGATGAGAATAAAAAAATTTGATGAGAATAAAAAAATTTGACATATAGTAAAATTATGACCCGCGGATCGGCTCACCTAACCCGCAACCCGCCTTTGGATTGGGTTGAGAATTTTTCAACCCGTCAAAATGGCAGGCCGATTTATTTCTACCCGCTAAATGTTAGATTTATAATGGATTAACCCGCCCTGCTATGGATTGGCCCGCTTCACATCTCTAACTTCACTTCATATTTTGATTTTAAAATTTTAAATTTTTGAATTCAATTTAAAGTTTGATAAATTTTTACAGTGATTCTGAATTTAACCGTCTCTTAAAGGTGATTTTTAAAAATAAATATAGTAAAAAAAAATAGTATTTCTGAATTTTTTTTATTAGGAGAGTATTTTTGGAATTGAAAAAATATATTTTTTTTATAAAATATAAAGTATAATGTGACTTTTAGAAATGCCGAATAATTTTTTATTTTTATTTTTATTTTTAGTAAATTAAAATTTAAAAAAAAAAACTATACGGCTGCGATGCGGTTCGGGTGGTCGTCTCATATTTCAGGAGGGCAAACTGCTCCCCGTTTTTTTTCCTGGGTTCGAGGGAGGCCAAGTCGCAGTCGCCCGCCGTGCTCTGCTGCTGACCGTCTGCGTGCGAGAGGTTTCGAGATTCGCCGCTGCCGCCGCCGCCACCTTCACCGCTCGGTGATGGAAACCTCCCTCTTCCTCGCTCAATCGGCCTTTCCGGCAGTCAGGAGGGACGTACGGGCCCTCTTTTCGGCGGCTGGGTGGCGGCCTAGGGTGTCGGCGATGCCCCTGGTCGTGTCGGCCCTGGAGAAAGGCCCCGGGGCTCCGGGAAACGCCGCGAAGAAGAGCGGCGCCGGTGGGGTGCCGAACTCCAACTATGTGGTGCCTCTCGACCTGGCGCCCTCCTTCTGTCGCCCGCTCAAGGAGATCCTCCGGGACCTCAACAAGAGAGTGCCTGACAACATCATCAACCGCGACGACAACTCCATCCCTTGGTACCTGTCGACCCTCTTCCCCTTTCCATTCGATTCATTGTCCGTTGGCAGTATTTCTTTTGGTGGATTTTTCGAATTTCCGTCGGAATTTAGTACAGATCTTACTCAGATTTAGTCGATGCGATCGGCCATCGTTGACTTTGACCTTCGGTACTTGCCTGTTTGTAAAGTCAACTATCAGAGGCGTCTTCTCCGCTAATTTCTTTGATACTATAGTTTCCGCAAAAAGTGCCTACTTGCATTGCCAGAGTTGGCTATTTTGGTCGCTTGTGAGTGATAGCCTAGTTGGAGTTTGAATTTGCTCCTACCCACAAACTTTTGGATTGGATTATATGTTTTCCTCGGAACTTGGCTTGGATCCGTGTAGCCTACTTGGCTACATGATGCTACGATTTTGGCTATATTTGTTTGTACAATCATATCAAATTATCATTTTTCCTCCAATTTTGATTATCATTCAATATTCCTCCTTTTCCTACTCTAAAATCAACTTAAGTAGGAGCCTGGCCTGTCCTTTATAAGAATGATATCGCAATAATTGATGAAAACTTTGGATCTTTTATGCGTTCTCTCTGTAGCATTCATGATCCGTTTCTACACCTGATCTCTTATTGTACCTTATGGCTGCCATCCTTTGTTCTTTTTTCTCTTAAAGTTCCAATAAATTCAATTCCTACCGTGCTGTCTCTCCAGCAACTCTCTTTGTCCTCCTTTGTTCAATTTCTCCCCATCCTTTCCTACACCTGATCTCTTCTTGTACCCCATTTCTTCCTTTTTTTGTATACATTGTTATCTAATTACAAACACTATCCACAAGGTCTGACAACTTGTACTGAAATCTTGTAATTTTTCTGTTTTAATCTAAGGGGCACACAATGATCTCTTAGTTCTTCTCCATTTCAATCACCCTCTCTTTGTTGAGTTAATATGAACCATGTGTACTCCTACATACATCATATGCTATGCAGCGAGATTACTGCCTAATGTTTTTTAAAAACCTGCTTTGCTAATAATTTGAATTATCTGGGACTTAGAAAAAGAATGTTCACAACTGGATGCGTATGAAAATAAATATATTTTTTTCAATACAAATTTAAGTGTCTGATTACAAATTAATTTCTGAACGTGGCAAAAGTTAATGTTCATAAAGTTTGAAGACAATCATGCACTATAATTGATAGAGGATGTCATCAAGCATGACTTCTTCTCATAAATTGTAGTGACAAATTTTATACAATGATCTTTTCTGCATCATATTTACCATCATCTTTTCATGTTCTAAATGAGTTTCATGTTATCAAAACTTTTCATGTTCATTTGCATATTATCCTGCTTATTTTTTTGAAAAATTAGTTCTGTTTTTTATTGACTCCTAGCATGTCACACATAACTTTTACACATAATTTCAACAATCTGTTGTCAGTAATCTGAATATTGTTAACTGATCTATGGCTTGTTAGACATAAAGAAAAGCCAAAAAAAATCTAAGCAATCAAATTGGTGTTTAGAATATACTTCACATGATTTCACCACTCATTTCTGTTCACAATTTACTTAATTATTAAAATATTTGTGTTATTGTATGCTATTGTTTCAGAAATTTTGTTTACACATTTTATTTTCATATTCATTCCTTTTCCATTAAGACCCTTTTGGCATAACTACAAGTTGGTTCTGACATGTTAACTGAGTTACTGCTGGTTATGAATAATTTCTGTAGGTACCATGCTAATAGAATGCTGAGCTTCTATGCCCCAGGTGGGTCTTTCTTACTTTGTCAAAGTTTGATTGTTCCATCTCTTTTCTAGGTTGCATGCAAATATGACTATTTTTAAGCTTCTTTCTCATTGATATATTTATGCTCTCATAATGTCCATGAAATATTCTCTGGTACTGGAGTACTGCTATATTTTCAACAGTTGCATAATGTTATTCTGTGTTATTCCAACATATCTTTCTAGAGTACAACTTTGAAATTTTACAGATACTATTTTGATTTCTTGAACTAAGATTTTGTATGGATATCAACATTTAGACCCCAGTTACAATATTTGCATAATTTACAGTGAGATGTGTGTTGTGTAGGAGACATTAGATGGCTTTACCTAAAGATTAGAGCTCAATGTGAATAGCAGGATAAGCTCCATATAGTGACAGCTGATTGCAAATAATTTGAACTGGATAAGCTCCATATAGCCACAACTGATTGCAAATAATTTGAACTTCTTGTTTGTTGTGTTGTATCTTGTCTTAGAACTCTCATTAAGGCATATGTGTTTAACAAAATTTCAACATTTTGATTGTTTTAGTAAAACTCAAGCGCTGCAGGTGAATTTGTTTACATCCCATTCATGATTTCCACAATTTACTCGTTACTATTTTTTTCCCTTTTCCTGTAGAGCAATCTACATCTATCTTCTAATTTTCCACTGTAAAGAATTTTCGCAATTTATTTGTAGCTAAGAAGAGAAATCACATCCAATATACTTATGATTTGGTATTATCAAGAAAGGATAAAATCATACTGACAGTTCATAGGCAGGAAAAAAAATACATATAGCAGCCCAAATTATATAATTCATTTTTTCCTTGAACAACTATAAGACATGCTTGACACAGACATAAATTCTTTTTTTTTTTTAATAGCAACTTCTGCATTGTTGGCCTTAAACGTTGGTAAACAAAAAGGTGATGTATCCAACCTAAATACTTATGACTTAAGGATTTTGTATATAATTCTTTGTGCCTTTAAACAATCAGCAGACACATTTGGTGAAGATATATATTCTTTTCTTTTAAAAAGCAACTCCTGTATATATATATATATGTTTGGTACCAGTCTTATAACGTTTTGAATTTCATTCAACATGGTGTTTTTTTTGTTCATCTCAAGGCTGGTGTGGGGAAGTTCGTGATGTTATATTCTCAGATGGAAATGTGACTGTGGTGTACCGCATCACTGTACGAGGATTGGATGGCGAGGTACTTGCCTATGCATATCATGCTAGCTTCTTATCATGCTTGAATATCAAATATGAGCTTCTTATCATGCTTTTTATTACTGAATTGTTGGGTCAAATGTCAACCTACTTAACTGCTCTGGAAAATGCCATCATATTTTCTATGGTCTCTGTATTCCTATTTACTGGATTTGTTATCTATGGTCCCTTTAGCACCGTGTACTGGGTTGAAACAAGCAAAAAAAGAGAAGGTTAGAACAAAACAAAGAGAGGTCCCCGATTTAGTCTTAATGTAATGCAGAAGAGAAGGGAAGAGAATCTGGTGACATCTGAAACATAATATCATCTATCTGTCGTACCTCAAAGGTCGATCAATTCTTTCGGTAAATTGTCGCAACCTATTTGGCCATTAAGCAACCAAATTTTGGAACACTTACAGCTCACTAGTCCAAAGCAATTGGGCAAGTGAATTGACCGAAATTTGCAACAATCAATGCATATGGTTTAAAAGATGAATAGAAGGATGATGCATACTCTGCTGGATAAAAGCAAAATGATTGAAATGGTTCCTTGTTGAAACTGTAAGAATTCTCATCACATGCATTAAGCTAAATTCGTAAAATTGCTGCAGGCACACCGCGAGTGTACTGGGACTGTTTCTTTGAACGACAAGCGGTTTAAGGACCCGGTTGCTGCAGCTGAAGAACTTGCCTTCTGCAAAGCCTGTTCTCGGTTTGGTTTTGGCTTGTACCTTCACCATGAAGACGAGACTATGTAGGATATGTTATCGTATATCGTACTGTTTGTGCTCGATATGCAATCTTGCTACTTGTTTATGTACGTTGAGGTGCCCACCACCCTTGGATCTTGCCCTTACTGTCTTATATACGGTCAGATGTAAATATCACAGTCAACTGGTGCTTAAACATGCTAATTAAATGTTACAGTTTCAGAATTAATTTGTTGCTTTATCTTTACAACTATGCATACAAATTGTCAAATTTTGGACTTTTTTTTTACCATATAAGGCGTGTTAAGCTTCTAAAGTTGAAACTGTGATCAAGTGGATTTAG
This sequence comes from Alpinia galanga, assembly GCA_037177395.1. NCBI lineage: Eukaryota > Viridiplantae > Streptophyta > Magnoliopsida > Zingiberales > Zingiberaceae > Alpinia > Alpinia galanga. The sequence goes on from JBAMHZ010026829.1 coordinate 5,107, forward strand.
AGACAAATCAAGTTTCATAATGTTGCCTGCCATATGCTTCGTGAAATCCACTGTCCACCCCTCTCTCACAGTGCAGCAGCAACGGCAGTAAACTACCTCGTAAGAGAATATAGTTTGATCTTCTGTTAAATTTTTAAAAAATTTATTGAGGCGATCCTCTATGTAGGAATTTGTCTAACAGATAAAGTATGACTTCGACATTTGACAGTCTTTCAGAGATGATGCGATTATGGAGTTCGAACTAATCTGCTAAAAAAATTATAAGTGCTTCTTTAATTTACTCAGATAATTTCTGTTAAAGCTCTGATCTCTTTTGGTTGAACTGTTAAAGAGACATTTTTGAGAGATAGTGATGCAGAACTGATTCCTTAGAGATTAATTAAAGATCGAAAATTCAAACACCTGGTACTAAAAAAAACAAAATTAAAATCCACCATCCACCATGAATGTATCTCTACGCTGGGCTGGGCATGTATTAGACCTATGCTCTGTTTACTCTCGAGACTCCCAACCTTTGATCTTAGAGATACTTCTGTCTTTTCAGATTCTGTCTGCAGGACGTGTAACACTAAAAATGGTCTTCTGCCATTTTTTTAAAATAAAATTCTGGCAAATTATAAATTTGTCTATTGAACAAATTATAGGGAGATTATGATAAAAAAAAAAATTTGGATCAAGAATTTTCACGTGTCAGCATTATCAAACACAGCTTCCAGATTAGGTTTCACACCAATTTGTATCAGATACTTGAGGGATGTTATATATAAAAAAAAAACTCAACAAGCTACAATAAATTTCATGCACGAAAGCCTGAAATCAATCACAATCAATTAAACATTACACAACTGTTTGAGTCGAACATTGGCTCCATCCATTACATTACCATGTTGTTGCTTTTTGTACATGTAGCGGCATCTTCTTTATCTACTTACACAGTGTACAACTATAACAAAAGGGCTACACAATGGACACTCTTAAAAGGGCATCTAAGTGTTCTTGTATATTCTAGAACATATTGGCCAAAACAAAAACAAAAACAAAAACAAAAAATAGAGATGCACCTTTTGCACAACAAAAATTCAATAGCTCTGTCCGTGTTCCCAACTGAAGAATTGACCATTCTCTTGGTCTAAATGCTCCATAAATCCAAAATGATTAACTATATATAGATACGACAATTGGATGAGTTGGCACCGTGCAGCAACATTTCCATGTTAACTTTCAACATCATGAAAACCTGATAGATCTGCTTGAAAGATGAACAGTGAATCAGGAAAAAGAAAACATTGCACTTTATGTTAGGAAAAAGAATCTGATGGAGATTCTAGAAATGCTAGGCTGATCAAATCAGGGTTAAAAAAAATCTAGATTTGATATTTAAATTTGTGCTCCAGTAATCTTAGCTAAGATTTCTTTGTTTTATGTTCTGTTTTAAGCGGTAACTAGCAACAGTAACAAGAAAACTTAGAAATAGCAAAATTGGCCCCAGCAAAAATTGGAAACAACCTTCCATGACTGATTCAATTGCAGTATTAGGAATAAGAAGGCCAACTATTCGCTGGCAATTTGTTGTAGTCTCCAGGCGCACTACACGTGTCCTTCTATGGCTTTGACGAACCTTCTCATGCAAACAATCAACATAAGAAAAGGTCAGAAGGAAATGAAAGTCCAACAAAATACTCAAACATGATAATTATTCTGAAAGAAAACGTTCCATTAGCAGATGTTGCAAATCCTTTCCCTAGTTTACTGCTATTGCAGATGCTATATGCATGGCTGAAATATCCACAGGAGGTGAAAAAAAAAATCATAGATGTTGTACTGGGTAGATCAATGTAGGATCATATTTTGGTCCTGAAAATTTGGTTTAGGGATTGAAAATTATGATTAGTTTAGAAATTTGTAATTTTTATCAATCATATATATATATATATATTGAATAGGGCAAAAAATTTAAAGAAAATAAAAGTGGGTAAAAGTGCAAGCTTGGTTGATATTCCTATTGAATTTTGAAGCGATTAGGAGAACAAGGTATAATTTGGTTAATTAAGCTATAAGATGTCTCAGAAATGAAGAAACAATTAGAACCTACCTATAAGCATAAATATGATGTACAATATTATTCTAGTTATAGAGAGATCAAGTGGATAAATTATATATACAACTTATAAAAAGAGTAACTGAGAGGAGAGGGATGAACGAGGCACTTTCACAAATCAATTTAGTTACGCATCTTGAAGATAAACCATAGATGTTATTTATTTCTTTAGTCAACTAATAAAAAAAGAAAAAAAAGATTTACATATGATCAAATGATTTAAAAGAAACATTTAGGAAAAATTTATGAAAGAATTCAACGGATTTTAGAGAATAAATGAAAATCTAGTAGATATGTTAAGCCATAAAAAATATGCAAGATTATGTATTTATTCATATTAGCAAGGAGAGTGCGACAAGTTATTTTCCTATAACAAAAGACTCACATCAAGAGTTCTCTAAGTCCCTAACTTCGTATATTAGTACTAAATGAAATCACAAGTCATATTCAAGAAAATTTTCCTAATTTTACGTTGCAGATGATATTTTGTTAATTGATAAGAGTGTAAATAGCTTAAATTCAAAATTTGAACTATGAATGAAAAAAAAACTGAACGCTTTAAATTAATAAAAATAAATATATAAAATGTAGTTTCAGTGATAATGCAAGAACTGAGAAAATAATTAAAAGGGATTGACATGAGATTCTTGTAGGAGGTTTAGATATGTCAATTCAACAAGGAGATAGAGGCGAAGATATTATTAATATGATAAAGAATAAGTGATTGAGATGGAGAGGAACTTATGAAGAAAATTTTCTAAAACTTATGTGAAACCCACTATGTTTTATGGATCAGAGTGTCGAGAAACAATATTTTGTCTTTACAGTCTCACGATTTAGTAAATAGATCAGAAAACTAATTCTTGGAGTCCATATAAGTAGTATTAATTCATTGGAAGTTCTAGCTTACAAAAAAACAATCAATGTGTCTACATTTGGTGTGCTCATAAAGAACTGGATTAGAAGCCACGTATGCCTAGTTGCTTATTGTCACAGTAAAATTTATAGGTTTATTTTGATTGACTTTAATTCATACAACAATTTTGGGACCCAATCAGTTTAGAAGAAAAAAAAATCATTCACTGATCATGCGATGTCTATACACTTTAACTCATTGACCAATAAAACAAAAGAGTATAAGACAGGGACACGAAAGAATGTAGACGTATTTTCTGTTGCTCAGGCACATTTCACAGAGTAATTAATCAGCACAAGCCTGATCTTGAACCAACTGTGAAATTCAAGCTTGGTCTCAGCTTGACCTAAATTCATTGATGTAGCTAAACAGACTCAATTCATTGACACAGATAAACAAGTTGCACAAAAAGACACACTAGTAAAAATTCTTGCCAAGAGTGTTTGTCAAATTGAAAGAACAAATATTATTATTCATCAGAATCACCCAAATTTAACTATTATTTAATGGCACAATCAACATAATTCTGAGGAGAAATTACAGTTTTAAGATTGAAAGAGTTAGCTTGAAATGTGGGGATAGAGAAGGGGGCCTAAAACAACCTCCACAACTAAAAGTCATTCATGGTTCTTGAATCATGCATGGTCCAGCAACACTTACCACCAAGAATAAGTCCATCAGAAATGACAAAAAATCCAATGATCAAATCGAAATGCAGAGTCCATCTATTGCAATTCTATAAGGAACAACCAACACTGACCACTACAGATATCATGATATGAAATCAATCATATCCATCTCCACAACTTCAGCAAAAAAGAAGAAACAAAAATAAAAACTGAATTTACAAAGTTAGTTATAATGTTTTCTTTTATATTACTTCATTGTTGGGAAGGCAAAAGCTGCTTCATTGTGCTTTACTATGACAACCTATATTTGCATATATTGTTAAAGTAGTCAACAATAAATTACAGTCAGAGATGTAAAACCAACATGAGTAACTTACTTGCTTAGATAATGCTTTTTCTATGGTCCTCCAGACAGGAAGAATGAGACCGCCCAAAACATTAACTTCTTGTAACCTCCTCCCAACTGTACAATAATTACCAAGTTTGCATTTGGGACCATGCATGCACTGAAACATGGAAGCAATTCATATTTCAGAGAATCAAATTGGCATGAGTGGATACAAACATACAATATTACACTGATTAACTAAACATACACATTCCTATTATGCATGTTTCTCCCACAGAGACTTGTAATATATTATTTTGAGGGAACTTGCGTGTACAAGAAAAATAAGAAAATTCAAGTGATCCAACCGTATGTAGAAATAATATAGTATGGTGGATGGCTATGTTAGTTGACTTGGGAATGAGTACCCAAAATGAATGCAGGTCCAAGTGTTTGAGATGACTATTTCTAGATATTCATATACATGATCAATAAAAACATATAGTGTCCAGCTGAAATGTTGGAGTATGAATGCTGGTATCTAGCATGGATATGGAAGAGGTAAATGGAGAATCCAAATATCAAAGTTGGCCAATAAAGTTGACATCTAATGATTGAGCAAAGGCCGAGAGGTGGAGACCATTTTTCAGTTGATCCATAGTGAATAATGATTTCAATGTCAGTGCAATCAACTTGAGCCAAACAACCAATGCCATTCCCAAGCCTATAAGAAGCATTGGATTTTGTTGTTCTACAGTCTGATCAAGTAATACATAAAATCTTATTTTTATTATTGCTGCATGCTAGTATGATGTGTGATATACTCCACTAAATCAACTAGAAAAATTTGAGTTGTATTTTAATCATCATGCGGAACTACCTTGTTAGTTATTAACAAGAGGTCAAAAGGTAATGTATGACATAATCAATAAAAAACAAATATTACTCAAACCTACATTTATGGGAGACATTATGAGATGGATTATTGTTTCTACATGTCGATTAAAAAGATTTGTAACTCATTTTTAGTCTCTGGATTACTTAGTTACATGTTGAATAAAGAGATTAGTAACTCATCTTAGTGTACTATGTATCAAACATCTTACATGCCCTTGGTCACATTTGTGAAAAAAATACATTTATGCTCCATGAGGATCCACTAGGAAGGAAACTTCATTTTAATCCATCTATAGTTCACTTTTTGCAAGTTTAATTGCTTAAAAACAAAGTAAACTAAGATGAGAAGAATGACCAAAGAAAATGGGCAATTGACTACATAGATCTAAGAAATTTGATTTCTAAATAATATCATCAAAATAAGACCATATAATTATTTCTTATATAAAATGTTAAATGAAATACCTGCACAGAAGACACTTCATATTCATCTTGCCATCCTTTGTTGGCCTTTTCAATTGAAGACAACTTCTTGTATTTACTTTTAAGTTCAGCTGCAAGCATCTCCCTGAATAAAGAACATAATGGTAAAATCCAGAACAAAAGAAATATATAGTGGAGGAACTCAAAAGTCAAAACTACCTAAGTGCTTCACCAACAGCAGGGCGAAAAATTTTGTAAGTTCCTCCACTTCCTGAACTGTTGAAAGGTAAGCTTAAGAAATCAAATGGTCACAACTGACTTCATCGAAGAAAGAAATTAGTGGGAAATTTGACTCGGTTCTTACTCCAGTCAAACTGGGTCACCGACTTGAACATATCTTCTAATATATTAAGAGTCTTCAAATCATTTTAAAACTCCAATTACATTTACCTCAAGGCTCAAGACTCAATATAAGAAAAATATCAAACCATGCACAAAATCATGGCAAGTGGAGAGGAACTCCAGATTATACTATCGGTAATATGGATGTTTGATCTTAACAATTCTTTATAGTTTATACTTCTCGATCTAGTTTTAGGAGGCCCATTTAAGCACAGGACATTTACATTAGCAATAAGTAACTCTGAACAAGAAATGTGCTTGTAGCAACTAATTGGCATGATTTAGTTTTACCTGGAGGGCGTGAAGAGAGAGGAAGATAGAAAATAACAAAATAGCACATGTACCCTTTTGTTTTCTATTAAGTTTTACCTGTAATACTACTTTAGGGTGTTTTAGTTATAATTTGTTCAAATCTGCCTACCTTTCTCTCAGCACAGATAAAGTTGGAGGAGGCCAAAACTTCTCTCCTTCCATCCTCTTCTCAGCATCATCTTTTCTCCTCTCCATTTCTTGCAGGTAGACAAAGCCTCAGAGCTCGGCAAGATACATTTTTCTACAACAGTTAATGCATACGCACACTTCCTTATTCTTCTGCTATTCTACAACAGGTAGGACTTAACACATGGATCAATACTGAACTCAGCATGGCCAGCACAACACCTACCCATCACATTTTAGACAAGGAGACCTAGGGTAAAAAAAAACCTGATACTTATTTTTCCCAATCACTTTAGTTTATATAGAAGGGAAGTCTAGGCACAATAGTAAAATTGTTGGCATGTGAGTTTAAGGTAATGGGTTCGAGTCGTAAAAATAGTCTCTTGCAATGCAAAATAAATTTACATACAATAGACCAAATGTAGTTCAACTCTTCCATAAGACATCGCATTGGCGGGAGCTTCGTACACCGGGCTAGCCTTTACTCTAATTTATATATATTTAGAAGAGGTGTACATGTAATTTACCCTAAATATTATCATTAGTTATAATCATTATTTTGTTATTTTCATAAGATAGAATGTGAATTATTTTTATTACTATTGATAATATATATCATTTTAACAATTGTTACTATGCGATGATGTATGTAATTATTATTTTAAAATGAATATTTATGGCATACATTGACAAAAAAACAGTTTAAACTAATTTAATTGTCGATAAAATAATAATAACCTCAGTGTGAAAAATATTAATAACGAATGGCATTCATTGACACAGTGCCTCCTCTCTTTTAAGCATGTATGATGGCGACAGCTTTTAACATAGTAATAGCATGATTCTTAACTAGGACTTCCACAAAGTTAAATGCGTTAGGAAGATGGTATGAGCAGAATCTAAAAGCTACATGATTTTTCAACAATACAAAATTAAATGGCTCTAGAGGTCAAATATTAAGGCAATGTCAAAGATCAGATGCAAAACTTGCAAATGGCCTACCATTCAAGCGCCAATATAAAGTGTTTTCTTCCCATCCATTCTCTCCTAGATTCATAGAACCCATCATTAGCACAAGCAACTCCATCCTTCTGCCTTTCTTCAAGTAGAGATTTTGCAGACTACATGAAAGCAAAAGCCCCATTAGTAGTAAATCAAATAGCCACTATAACATTTATGGAATTAATATATCTTGTTTCCAAAGGTTAGGAGACAAAATTACCTCCCAAGTAATTCCACGGTCGACAGAAAATGTAAACAATACAGTAGAAGCACCAGAAAGATTATCGACATGAACAGTCTGCAAAGGATGCAATAAAACAATCCCTTTACAGAAGTCATTATTATGGTCAAGAAACATAACTACAGATTTTCACGTACCTTTGGTGATCCTTGCAGTTCAATAGAGTTAGCTTTAATATCGATAATTCCAGAATCAAATTGCCCTTCGTTTCGAGCATTATGAACAGTCAGATCTAGAATGCTCACAAACAATTCAAACAACCTGCATAACAGATTAAAAAATTCACTATTTTTTTTTCTTTTTTAAAAAATCACCATTGGGAAAATGAAGAGCAGGCTTTTTATTGCAATAATTAATGGAACACAGGCCTGTTTTGAATGTCTGGAGGCAAGCCCAAAATACGGTTTAAGAACCGCCCCACATCATGCATGTCAGAATCCACTATGCGACCTGATACCTTTCCACCATCCTTTCCACTGCCTAATAATTACAATTTGAAATAACAAGAACCACATTAGTATGAAACTAGCAACAACATTTTTACAGGAACAATGATATGGCCGATGTCTTAGGCATTGGAAAAGATATTTAGCAAACTGATTTTGTTGCAACTGCAGCAACAAACAATAAAATGCAGTCATGGCATCATCAGTTTATCATAAAATGAAACAAAATAACTCTCACACTTTTTGAAAAATCAAATTTGACCCAAGTCTCAATAGAAAATTTTCAAATATCCAAATTTGGCATGACTTTGGAGAATTACTAAAGCAGAGCATTCGACCATTAAATAAAAGGGAAGAGGGGTAAGCAGTAGAATAGCAAGTCAAAATGACAAAAAACTGAATATCGGATCATATAGTTATGACAAAAAACGAGTAAAAAATACCAATGCTAGCGTTGTAAGTCTAAGCTATATGATTTGTGATCTATGTATATGGTTCTGAATTGTGATGTATGATGTGCCAAGCATTCAAGACAGAAAGGAAACTTAGTGGAGAAAAATAAATAGAGTCCTGATAGCTAATAAAACAAGATTCTCTGCAGCAAAAAAGTCAATCAATTCAGAAACAAATAAAAAACTATGAACTCAAGTCTGTTGGACTTTTTTTTTCCTTTCTTCCTTTAATTGCAACATCATTCATCTGTATTGTAGAAAGAAAAAAAATGGTGCCACAGTCAGGACGACCACAATGTTCAAAATCACAAATCATTAGTTTGAAGTCTTTTCTAGAATAACATACAATATTTTTTTTTCACAATAAATAATAGAGGATATATTTCATGTTTATCATTGAATACAAAAAGCATAAATCATTTCATGGGTATCCATTGTTATTATGATATTTAACTCTGGTACTTCCATCTACACATTATTTCATGGATATCTCAGATATTCAACTTTTGTACTTCATTATATTTCCTTCTAGAAAAATTAAATATTCGATAATGTGTGAGGTTAACATGTTTAACAACTACATTTATCAAGTTTTAGTTGACAATCACATTCTTTATACTTATCTAATATTGGTATGTTTGTTAAATTTTTAGGTTAATTTCTCAAGCAATCCTACATGTTTGACTCCAGAGGTTCTGTTAACCTGATTTCAGGGTCCCAAACCACCAGGTGCAGATTTGCAACTATGCAGGTAGTATGTACATAACCAACTTTTTAAGAGATTCCTCAGCCTTGCAAGGCTTATAAAAAGGTCATAGAAAATGGAATATCAAAAGATATGATGAGGAGTTTAAGTAGGAAGTTACACCATTATAAATATAGAGCCCTGGTAGTAAATGCAACTGCAGTGAATTTTCAACAAGATGCAGAACCAGTGACTGGTCAAGGCATATCATCCTAGTAATGAAGAACAAATCTTACTCAAGCACTTGGATACCCATAAAAATGGATCCCTAACAATTCCAACAAATACAACAGATATGAGAGCAATTTCTCAAAAGCTTGTCTATCAGCACCCCAATGGCACATAGGTTACTATCAGTTTGCAACAAAACCAAAAGAGACGAGGATTCATGGTTTACTATTACTTGATATAAAATTAAGATCATCATGCACACTAATGGTGCACAATCAGTGTAACTATACTCAAATTTCATTCAGAAGCTGAACCAGTAAAGGGGCAAGGGGTGTGGCCCAAGAAATAAGAATTAACTGCAATCTGTACTTACATATAACTGTATCCCTGACAATACCAACAGAAATAAGAGCGGCTTTGGCATAGGTAATAAATTCTTGAATAGTTGCTGGCTCCTCAGATGAACAACCAGGAGGCAGTACAGGCAAAGGATCCTGCTAAAGCTATAACTAGTCAGCATGCAAAGTATAAGTTGATAATAAGAAAGGGTTTAATGGAGAGCTCTGAAAACCACCTGTTCCATTATTCCCCTGTACATCATCATTAGAGCCTTCTTTCCATAGTTGCTGTCATAGTTGAAAGCACTCAACGATAGACCAGCCCTAGAAGCACATAGAATTTTACTACCTACTTTATAATCTATCATATGAAATAAATAAAAAAACAAATCAAAGTAAATGAGCATTACCTGCGGTCTCCTTGTGTTAGCGCTCCAAGAGACTCCAATCTCTTTGCAACAATTGATGCAAAGCGCTTTTCACCACCAAGATAAGTGAAAAGAAGCCTGCATGCGCACAAGAAAGAAGTTATATTTTGTAGAAAAATATATTTTACATCAGGAGCATAACTCAACTAAAAGGGCAATCCACTACACGAAACCTTAGCTAATGTGGGGTCCCAAAGCGGGGTCCCAAGGAACGATTTATTACATGTGGCCTTACCTTGCATTACAGAAGGCTACTTCCGTGACTCAAATGTCTAACCGCCAAATCATATGGCAACAACTTTACCATTGCACCAAGTCTCCCCTTAAGGAGCATAATTCAACTAAGATATGAAAAATTCACCAGAAATAAACTATAAGGAGATGGGTGTCCTCACCCATGCACTAATTAAAAATCCACATGGGAGTATTAAATAAAAGACATCCAAAAAGTTGTACTTCAATCAGGCATATCAGCATCAAAAAGGAATTCAATTGTTTTAATAAAAGAGCACAAGTGGATCAAGGTTTTGATCCCAATCACTACTGCCTAATATTGGGATTGACAATACACATCAACCTAACAACACTAATATTATTGTTCATTAAATACTGAGTATATGATGTTTCAATTATTGTATTTATTATAACGGAGTGCAAATTGAAGGGGAGCTTTGGCGCAATGATAAAATTATTATCGTATGACCTGGTGGTCACAGATTTGAATCGTGGAAATAACTTCTTACAATGTAAGATAAGATTACATACAATAGACTCTTTCCTGAGATCCCACATTGACAAAAGCTTTAAGCATCGGACTGTCCTTTATAACAGAGTACAATTGATACTTCTACAGTGGTATCATACTAGTTATAGGCAAAGTACCAAGCCAAATTTTGAAGATAATGGCTCTTTGAATATCATAGGCATTAAAATTATTATATTGATGAAGGCCCACTACACCATTCTATTGGATGGAGGTCAGCTACTTTTTTACTCTCATATGCTGCCAAATATCAGCAAGGAAGGAGCTCAAATAGTTTGAAAGAACTCCAGAATATTAAGAATGAAAACGCTTAATTTCATAGATGATGCCTTCTTGTATGTCTTGTACATGACACAAAAATTAAATAATGATAACTGTGACTAAATTAGGTCAATCATGCCAATTGATGTTCTCTTGAAGTAATAATTAGAAAGGACTATTTCCTGTTGTGAGGAAAACCATGTGTCAGTTGATGCTATCCTGTAGTAATGATTGACAAATTAGAATAAACATGCAAATCGTAACAGCAGTTGTTGATGTGAATGGCAAAAGCCTGCCGTAAGATTGGGTGATCAGCAATTCAGGTGCTGCTGTCTGCAATAGAGGCAGTGTTGTCTGTAAGCAGCAATGACCTTATATCGGCCTCATTCAGGGAAGATAGGACATGATCCCCACATGAGATAAAGATAACAGAAATTTCTCCAACAAAAGCGTCAAAGTAATGTTGCTCGAGGAAACCATAGGAGCCAACGCCCTTTGATGACATCTATATCAATGAGTTCCATGTGTTGATCGACAAGTAGAAGGGTAAATTTTGTTTATGCCAGTCAACATGGCTCAAACCATGCTTTAAATTTATGACAATTGCATCATATACATCATCTATAACAAAATGAAGTTTACGATAGGTTAAGGTTTTCTTGGATATGAGGATATAAAGCCTTGATAATTGTAACAATATTCAAGTTCATTTAACTGGATGTATAACATTTATTATCAATAAAATGAACAAAGCAACACTGAGATATTCTTGAATACACTATTTTCATAAGGGGAAAAATTGATGTGATGAAATATTAGGTATGAACAAAACATAGACTTTCTTCAAATTTCAAGGACAGAAGATTAGAATGTACAAGACTACCTATATTGTGGTGCAGAAGCCTGATTAGAGCGATGAGTTCTACCAAACTGCTGAATGGCACGATCAGCACTCCAAGGTAGTTCAAGTGTTATATGTACCCTCCTTTTCTGGAAATGCAAAAGGTTTAAGCAAACTTAGCAGAGACGCATAGACATCAGATAATTCTGCAAAAGAGCAAAAGGCCAGCATTCTGATAATTCAAATACCTGATTTAATGCCCTTCTATCAGCCTGTAAAGATACTCCTGCGGATCCTGCTTCTGATATTATAGCAACCAATTTTTTTCCATCCATAAATAACTGTTTCTCATTCATATTAACCATTTCCATGGCAACTTCCTTGCTGCAAAAAACATAATTGAGTATAAAAAAAAGTGAAAGTGATAAAAAATACATAGGCTTTAGCAATTTCATTCTCACGTGCTCCTTGCTTGATAAATAACACCTTTTCCACCAGAAGCCCTTAGAAGCATGCCACGTCTGCCAGTCATTTCAGCAACATTTTCCGGACCTCCTAACTGTAAATATCCATACAATTAAAAAAGTATGAAAAAAAACAGTTGAACAATTGAATAAACTTAACCGGACATAAATTGTAAACAAGCCATCAAATTCTCAATTATGAAATACAATCTACAAGATTTCCACAAAAAAGTATGGCAGCAATTGAATTAAGTAAAACAGAGCATAATTTTAAATGCCTATCACCAAGAGTGCCTCAAATGACTCAGGTACTTTACTACTCTTACTTTGGAAAGCATATTCTCCTTATTGTCTATATGGATATCATCATCGTAGGCAATGACTCTTTAGGAATCATGAGTCTAAAATCACCAACATTTTTAAACCAAAGACGTAGGAGATCTAAAATCCTTCCTTGGCATAAAGGTTGCAACCTCTGATAACATTTCACAAATGAGATATGTGTTTGATCTGCTTGAAAACACTGGTGTGCTAGAAACTAGGCTGGTCAACACTCATATAGATCATAGTGTCAAGGTAATGCAAGGATAAGGGAAGCCACGTATTAACATTTCACAAATCAAATACATGTTTGATATGCTTGAGGACACTTGTATGCTAGGAACTAGACTAGCCAACACTCCTATAGATTCAAGTGCCAAACTAATGAAAGAATAAGGGAAGCCATTAATTGATCTAGGGAGGTACAAAAGCTTGGTTGACAAAATGAACTTCCACATGTTGTAACAATTGAATATCTCATTTGCAGTGCATGTGATCAAACAATTCTTGAGGCTTTGTGTCATGATTACTAGGAGGTAGCATTGAGAATTCTAAGATACCTTGCTTTAGGGAAAAGTCAAAAGTGACCTTCAGATTATAGGTCATGCCAATGATGATTGGGCAGGCACCCTACAAATGCAGTGATCCACATTGAGTTACTACATCATTCTAAGGGTAATCAGGTTTCCTGGAAGGAAAATAAGTTAATTATCATAGCCAGGGTTTAAAATCTCGACCCGTGTCGGGCGATACGGACGGAATTTATCGTTCCGCCCGCTACCCGGCACCGGTACAGGTGATACCAGTGGCTGTGGGGGCTGCAGCGGCATCATGCGGCCTCCACGTTGGCCGCGGTGGCACCACGTGTCCTCCAGGGGCCAAGGCGGCGTCCCACGGCCTCCGCAGGGGCCCACAGCCTTCATAGGGGCTGAACACCTCCGCAGGGGCTGCAACGGCGTCCCGCAACCTCTGCGGGGGGCATCCCACGGCCTCCG
>JBAMHZ010026934.1:0-18704 GCA_037177395.1 Alpinia galanga
ACCCTGAATGCTCCTATCAATCGGTCTTAACTAACATATAGGTGATAAATTATGAGAAACACATTGTACCCAATCAAACGCTAATGTGGCAGGAGGGCAAGTACTCTGAAAAGACTTGTAACTTTCGAGGATTAATCTTTACTATTTAGTACAAGTCTGTTGCTATACTAGCCATAAAATTATTTTGTGGGGATAATTCTTATAATATCACGAACATAATTAGTGTGATGAAAATAGTGAAGATCATAGTCACTCTTAATTATTATAACAATTTTAATAAAATTAGGATGCCAATAAATTTAAATAATTTAATTAAGCTGATAAAAATATATTTTAATATATTATTATTTTATATATAATAATTTTAATTAAGCTGAAATAATTTTACTCTAAAATGTTATTAAAAAAACATGATAGGGACGCTTTTTTTTTTTTTTTAAATTTTTATTCTTAGGTGCAATTTTTGTTGTTAGTAACGAAAGCGACGGTAGCAACTTCCGTGCACGTGCTCTCCACGTGTTATTTATCCCTGAGCGGCAAGTGTCCTGTCGGGCGGAGGATTCCCGTTCCGGCCGAGCTTATTTGGCGACAGATAAGAGAGAGAAAGAGAGACTGAGAGAGAGAGCGAGCGAGCGATAACTTGAGCAGGCGCACGGAGCCACGTTGATGGTCTCCGGCAGCGTTTTGGGAGGCACCGCTCTGCCACCGCCCTTCCCACGCTACTCCTCCCCTCTCCCTCTCCCTCTCCCTCTCCCCTCAGTCGTCTCCATGGCCGCCACCTCCGCGAATCGCAACGCTCGCGCTCATTCATCCTCCCCTTCGCCCAGATCTAACCCTACCGATCCGCCTTCGCTGCTGGTTTTCTCAGGTCCTCACCCTATTTCTCATTTTGATACCAGGCTTCATGTTTCCTTCTTCAATACGATTCTACTGCACCGTCGACTTCGTATCTAATAGACCGATCTCGGAGTAATGTACCTTGAGATTGCCTCAGGCGGGACTGCGTTCAACGGTGTTGTGGAAGAGCTGAAGAGGCTTACAACCAGAGTCGCCCACGTTCTTCCTGTATCTGATGACGGTGGGAGTACGGCCGAGATTGTCCGCGTGCTTGGTACGGTTAGGACCATCGATTGTACTCTGGATTAGTTTTTGTGACAAGGCTATGAATGTGCTTATTTATGCAGCATTCATGTTTTTCCAATCTTATGCATGTTTCGCAGGAGGACCAGCTGTTGGGGATATAAGGTCAAGATGTTTGAGACTGTCTGATGAAAGCACTTCTGAGGCACTTGCAGTTCGACGATTACTTGGTCATCGCTTGTCTCGTGATGCATCAGAAGCTAAGTTAGAATGGTAAGCAATCGGCGCTACCATAGTCAAAGACCGTTGTCTGATTGAGCGTTGGAACTTATAATTTTGCTACCGGTTCACTAGAATTTACTGGCCTAACTGATACAAACTGTTATTGTTGTTGATGTCTTGCTTAATCCATTCTTTCTTTTATGCTTTTTTCTGACATTGATATCCACTTTAGAAGCATACCTAGAAAGCCCTTTTTTTTCCCCCAATAAAAGTTACACTGAATAAGCTAACTCTGCCATACTTTTTCTTCTGCCTGTAAAGTATATATGCAGTCGATAATTTTCTTTGTTGTTGGATCCATACTACCTCGAGTTGAAAATTTGGCAGGTATCAGATTGTTGAAGGAGAACATTTTCTATGGAACGGTGTGTCACGACCTTATGGGGAAACAATTCGATCGTTTCTAGCTTTTTTCCAATATCAGGTGACAATAGTATAAACAAGATTGTGTTTCTCCATGGCCACATTATTCTTTGGACATGCTTAACCAAAGGGCCTATTAACTTTGCCATGTTTTTAGATAAAGTTTGTTTTATTTAGTTAAACATTTATATACCTTGCACATCTATGTTCTGAGAGTGTTAATCAACTTTTACATTTTCTTCGTTCCATTTTTGTTTTCAGCTTTCTCTTCATGGGTTTTTTTTTTTGCATCAAGTTGTTCAAAAATAACGAACATCATGCAAAACATCACATTGCTTCAGTGACACAAATAAAATATAAATTGACTTTTTGGTGATGGATTGTTGATGATTGATGAAATCATTTTTTTGCTTGTGAGATCATTCAACAACTTACTGTGATCTTGTTTTAGCAGATCCTCCAAAGGTCCAGTGAGTCATTTTGTTTCAGTAATGGAAGGTATGCTAAGATCAGAACTTTTGTTGTTCGTTATGTCAGTGATTGGTGAAAAGATGTTAGTTTGAATATTCATAAGTTACTGCTGGTGTAATTGGGATTAACATTAAAGTAATTAGTTTAATTTTCTCATTGGTCAAAATTAATAAAGATGATTAGATGAGACCATAGATCACATGATAACAAAATTTGGAGACTAATGATAACACTCTGGGTTTGTGCCATATGTCTTCCATGTATGTCCCTTCTTTTATTCACAGATTCCCTGTTTAGTATGAACTATTTACTTTTTGGTGCTACAAAGACAGAAATCTGAAAGGTTTTAGTTTCCAACCGAATGTGTTCAATGGAGATCATTAATATATTGTGCATGTTGTTTTTGTTCAAAGCAGTGGAAACCCACCCCACTGTCTTACTATGCAAGCCTTTTATGAAGGCCTCCATTTTTGCAAACCAAAGTGCACCTTACCTCCTATCAATGGTATATCTAAGAACACAAAATCCTAATGTCTAAGAGCACAAATCCCTCTAAGATCAGCGGCATGTTTCTCATAGTTATGCTTAACTACTTTCATGTTGTAAGATACAATCCACGCTGAACCCTTGCATCCTGTGCAGAAGCTTAGGGCCACGGACAAAAAAACTCTAGTTAATGGAGGCAAGATAACATATGATAGCAATTCAAATATATAAGCACTGTAAGTTGAACCTCCAAGAGAAATGAACCATAAATTATCCTTGGAATTTTCAAGATAATATTTGAAGTTAGTCACCGATATATAAAATATACTACTTTTGTAGTTCACTGCCATAGCCAAACTGAATTTGCATACTGTGCCTGCTGGTATCCTTGAATTCCGAATTGTTGGTTCTTAATGTTCATAGATTGGTCATGAGGCATGCTTGTATTAACAATCATTGGATCAATTGGTCTATGTGATACTTGTCATGGTAATTTGGGTAACAGATTTATACATCTCATCTATTCATGGGCAACGGAAATCTACTTTACCCTGGAAAGTTCTAGCCAATAATTTGGTCTTCTGTTTGCATCAAATCAATCAAAGTATTGAAGCACATTTCTCTACTGTGAATAGAAATATAGATTGATGGTAGTAAAATTATACATCCTTTATGGTAGCGAATGAATTGGTGTTTAACTGCTGAATTACTGAAATTTTCTTTTACATGGAAGCTCAATTAATCATCGTCAAGCTGTGTTCATGGAAGCTGAACCATGCACAAAGTTACTGAATTGAAAATGTTTCAGATTTGCTACATTTACATGGGTGTTTTAGTGGCTCACATTTGTTTCTCATTTTGTGGATGTTGTTTGAGATCTAATAATTAATTAAAACAGCTAAGATATAAAGGTATGCTGTAACAGATCGTTTTGCTTTTGCAGCATCGGAAATTTCTTCTTTGCTGGAGCACGTATATTTTTTCAGTCATTAGATGCAGCTGTGTTTTTGTTTTCACGAGTGTCAGATATTCCAAATGAAAGCCTGGTTCTTCCTGTGATTTCTACCAATGATAGATTAACATTGGGATGTGAATTATGGGTATTTGCATTCTAAATTCAAGCTTTTAAATCAAGATCTTAATATGTATCATATTGTATTATCTACTGATTTGTGTTTGTTGTCTGTTCTCACTCTTATAATGTGTACGATTTTAACCAAGGTTTTTAATATGTTTACACCACTGGTTTGAAGATACATTGGTATACACTAGTCTTACTATTGTTATAAAAGGACAGAGTCTGGTGCACGAAGCTCCCGCCATGCAGGGTCTCAGGGAAGGATCCATTGTACGCAGCTTTACCTTGTTTTTTTTTTTAACAAGAGGCTGTTTTCAAGATTTGAACCCGTGACATCTGGGTCACAAAATAACAACTTTATCATTGTGCTAAGGCTCCCCTTAGCCTTACTACCGTTATACTAGACAGAAAATAGAAAATGGAAGAAATTGTCATGTTCTTCTCCTTTGCATCCTTTTCTCTGATCCTTCCACTGTTCAATATGATTGTTCATGCTAACCTGGATTACTTGGGTAATTAACAAATTAGATCCGTTTGTCTAAATTTAGAAGGTTAGCTGGAGACTTTGTGTAATTGCTTTTCTGTAAGAAGGATAAAAATTTAGTCTTGGAGGTAGGCCATCTACTCATTATACTGCTAATTATCTTGTGCTCCTGCAATGGTGATCACCTGTCTAACTAAGGTAAATCAAAGTTAAATTATTCATAGAGCTAGCTCCTACATTTGTTTTCAACTATTAAGTTTGTCTTCAGATTTTATATCATAGTAGGTTTCAGTTTATGGACATTTTTTTTTCCGTTCATTCCTGGTAATTATGGGGAAAACTTTTTTCTTTCAAATTTGATGTTCGCTATGAAGATGTTATTTATAAATGTTTACCTTTTATTCTGTATGAATTTTCAATTCTTAGGATGGAAGTATTATACGTGGTCAAAATGAAATTTCACACCCAACTAATGGATGCATGGAACCTATTAACAAGGTATAAGTGGAGCAGAGCTTGCCTTTCTAGGTCTGTGTGCACTCTTTTCCTGCCATTTCTTCATTATAAATTCTTTATCAACATTAGGGATAATTCAAGAGATTTCATAATTTTTCTTTTTTATTTCCAGTTTGGAAAAGGAGAGATTAATTAATTTACAATAAGCAATAGATATCATACTGTGACGGTTAAAATACTTGCTGTGTTGTGGGTAATATACAGGATCGTGAATCTGGTGGTCCTTCAGATTGTCAATGGTATTTTGAAGGGCACATAAATATCTTTCAACCAAAAGCCTTATAACATGCTATGAAGCAATTTATTCAGCAAGATATCTGTTATTGTTTCATTACTATCCTCTTCAGCTTGCTCTTGTTCTGATTGGTTCATAGCAACATGTAATACTTATGCATTGTCCATCTGGCTTTCTTGGATGGGGATGAGAGGAAAAAAAAAGAAGAAATGAAAAAAATGATAGATTTTTCTTGTTTACTTGGAAGAAAATAGAGGAGGAAGGGATTTAATTCCATCTATTTCCTCTAATTTATTTCGACCTGAAAGGGGAAAGGGTGGACCAAGCTATTTAACTGCCATCCTAACTTTTGATTGAGATAGATCTATAATATGTAAGAAAATGCCAGAAACAATTAATATAGTCCCTTATTAATTTAATGGTCTACGAAATATTGTATGAAAGATTATACTTAATTGAAGGTTAATTGTTGGGACAAATCTGGTTTGATGATGATGATCAAGGTTAACTGGCTGTTCATACATACTAATGTTTCTCAAAGAAAATGTTCTTTTTTTTTCGATTTCATCCATTTAGACATAAAATACCTCATTGTCTGCTTATCTTCCTCATATATCCTACTATTATTTTGATGGTTCTGGATGTTTAAGGCTTTAATTTGATCGTACCATGCAGTCTTCTTGGATTATTGAATGACCATAATTTTATTATTTATTTTTCAACCATAGGACTGATGGATCACTTATCTGACAGACCAGGATCACTGTTCATCTTTTAATGCTATCATGGATTAATCACATATTACTCGATAACACAACTTTGTTTTTGTGATGTTTTAATAGTTATAACAATTTGTTTCCCAACCAATATCTAATGCTATGCATATGATTTTCATATGAAGTTGCTTTGCCATGTTTATCTTGATGGTAATTAATGCCTCCCCAAATGTGACTCTACGTATCTAGTTAGACTATGCTTATTTTCCAACTTCCACTGTGCTTTTGTAAGTGAACTTGTTTGAAATTATTTGGTTCAAGTAATCTTGGTTGGAATTTATTGGTTTGTTTCTGGATAGGATTGTGCTTCAATCTCAAAACTGCCTTCTGGAATTAAACGAGTCTTCTACATGTCAAGTGAAGGTTGCAATTTGTTGCACGAGGTTAGTCCTATATCTTCTTTAGATTCAAGGAGCGATCATCCTATGGGTCACCTACTATTTGAACCCTGTGTTTTTTCCTAGTTTACTTGCTGTACTGGACATGATATATTTCAGTTAAATGTATGCCACAGTCTATTGACTTTTATAACAAAGGCCAAGTAACTCTTTTTTTATTGTTTCCTATTACCAAAACGAAAACTTTAAAATATTTTGCTAGTTATCCTAGCGTATATGGTTATAACTTCTGGTCTCTCTTGCCCTATATCCAAATAGCCATGTCAGTCATCACTAAAGCACCCACTACTTGCCAAACAAAGGATTATATGTGCTATCAAATTGAAAGGTTAATTTCGTATTTCACAATCCTAAGAATTATTTTTTTAATAGCCAGATGAACTGGATAAACTTGTTTCCTTTTCATAGTATATATGACTTTGCTAGTCAGCATAAGCATGAGCCTAACACTCCTATGCACTTGCCTAGCCCTTGGCATTTGCTTGGCCAACCTAGGTGCCCTCCTGACACATAAACTACCTAAAGGGATCACATATCACAAATGCGATGTGTTTTATGATGTGTTGTTGTGTAAAATGCCTAGGTAGTTGCATAGAGGAAATGGAGCTTGCCTAATATTGGATGAAACTAGATTATATATAAGCTGAAGGTCTGATGCTTGTTTTTTGATCACTAGTTCCAATGAATATTATTCAAGCTCATTTTTTCTCTAGGGAGACCTCATTTTGAACATTTTGAACATTACTAAGGTTACGACCCAAATATCTCCTAACCCTAATTCAGAGGATAGGATCAACTTGCTACCACGACAATTCTATCAGCATCATTTATGCTCACTGTTGGTTCATATGATAAGGGCATTATAAGAACATGCACATGGCATCACCTGTAGCCATTCAATGACATAGAGCATAAAAAAAGTAGGCAAACATATAAACTTTTATTTACAAAATGCCACATTTACTAACATTAGCTAACATAATCCAGAAGAACATAACTGCAAGAGAACAAAAAGCATACGATGCCTCTGAAGTTTGAATGATAAATCCTTGAAATCCAATAACTATATACGCCTTAGAGCCATCACCTAACTCCTTGATCTAAACCTCTAGTATTTGCCTTAAGGAAATCTAGAGGAAAAAAACATAAGAAATGGCAGTTTGGAAAGTAATTGGTAAAAATGCATCAGTATTAATGTAGCAAGAAGGGTTAACAAAAAGCTAATAGGAAATGGACTAATATAGCAAATTATGTAGTAATTTAAAAATGTTACAATCATACTCCATATTTAATAATTTAAATAGCTTTATGTTATTAAGTAAACTTGAGCATAGTGGATCTGTGGGTTATCCTACACTTTGAAGCCATAGAGAGGCACACCGTGTATGCGGAACACACAGAGGAGTCCTAATTGGGTGTAGTAGATCCACTATGACTACTCTTAATTCTTTTACTCAAAAGAGTAACTAGGTGTAAGTTGGAGAGTTGGCGATGAGGAAGAAGATGACAATGCAACTCTCCTATGTGATTTTTATTATCTGGATCTCAACCTAGATTTTTCCATACATCTCAACCAAGAATTTTCCATACATCTCAACCCTAAACACAATCATAGTCTATGAACAAAGGAAAAGGGAAAGCTCCTTCGGTAGCTACCAAAGGTAAAATATTTTCAAGATCAATTATACAAAAATTGGCCAATAGGAGAAAGACAATTGGCATGATTAGGTGCAATTATTTTGTTGTTACTGATGAGCAAGAAATTGATGAAAATGAGGAGACTTTCTCCTTTGCTCCTATTATCCTAATTTATGTTTGATATGCTGATAGTGATATTGATAATAGTGCAACTGATAGTGGAAGAGATGATAGTGAAGATGCATGATATAAGGATGGAAAATCAAATAATTGTGTTTATGGTCGAGATGTATGGTAACATCTATGCTAAGATCCATAACAAAAATATAATGGAGTTCTACATTGTCATTTTCTTCCTAACTGTCAACTTCTCTTGCACCTCTCCACTTTGTTTATTAATTTAATAACTTTAATGTTATTAAGTAAGCTTTAGCGTAGCAAACTTATGGGTTATCCATTATACTCCAAAGCCATAGGGAGGTCCATTGTATGCACTTCGTGTAGATAGGACTAATATAACTAATGAAGTAGTAGATCCACTATCATCTCAATTTCTTACACAATATAGTAAAGAGGTGCTAGTCGAAGGAGTCGATGACGAGGAAGAAGATGACAATATAACTCTTTTGGAAGATTTTCTATTACCTGGATATCAACCTAGATGTTTCTATACATCTCAAACCTAAACACAATCAAAGGATAAAAGGGAAAAAAAAAAGCTCCTATGGTACTAGCAAAGAGAAATGTCTTCAAAAACAATTTCTCAACGTCATTGATGAGAAAGAAATTGATACAAGTGAGGAGACTTCATCCTCTATGATACTATTATCATATGTGAAGTTTGAAATGGTTGTAACGACGTTGATAGTAGTGCAACTGATAATGGAGGCGATGATAGTGGAGATGACAAATCAAGTGAAATGAATGCTTATTGAGATTTGCAAGAGTACCTAGGTGAGATTTTTTATACATTTTTTAGCAATCTTTGGACTATGACTCTAATCCATTATATGATGATTCAAAGCTCAGTGACTAACCTATGCATATACATAACATGTGTTTGTTTTAGTTGTGTTAGTCTAACTTTAATTCTATGTGATTAGTCAAGATATATTGATAGACATGTGAATGAATTAAAACCAATATCAAATAACACTGGAAGGAATATTTAATTTGGGTCTTAAAAATTATAGTGTTGATCTTAGTCGAACTTTATAAGAACTAATGCTCCTATCTAATTATTGACACTTATTTTGTTCTTAGTAAGGTATAACAATCATGAGTAGAGATGCAAGCTATATTTTGATGTTTCTTTAATATTTTGATTCAATTGACTCTACTTGTTATATACTTATTTTGAAAGAAAACAAACCTAAGTACAATAGATTATAGAATTAAAATTCATTTTGGTATGCTTGAGTTTAAGCATGGTAGGATATCAAACAGTATTGATTCTGGCCAAAATTTTGGCTTAGAATGGTAATTTAAACTTTGATTGTAGTTTGTGCCATCTTAATTGCCTTAATTTCATTTTTTTTATATTCAATTACTAAATTATTCATTTGTGTACTTTCTCTAAAACTCTACTTGTGCCCACCTGACTGAAATTTTGAAAGAAAAAAAAGAAATTTTATTTTACATTTGAAGGCACATGATCTTCATGGGAACACATGATTACCTCTTTGACTAACATACAGCTTCTACTCTATAGATGTAAAATTCATTAATTTCTTGTCCAGCTTGATGGTTCATTCAACTTAAGGAACTATTTATCTTCCTCATTGCAAAACTTAGCAATTTTTGCAACTAAACTATTATTAAGTAAGATCTATATAAACAGAAGATTTTATCACACCAAAATAACCATTCTCGTGTGTAGGTTTTCCCTGCAGTTAATCCTACAGTCCTGGAGCAGCTGAGGAAAGTAGATTGCATTGTTTATGCTATGGGTTCACTTTTTACTTCTATTTGCCCTTCATTGGTAATGAACTTGTAATATTTTATCTTTTTCTTTTTTTACATTCAGCAATAATCTCTTCTGAAATGTTGATTGGCTTGATTTGTCATCAGGAGCAATTTCTGCTTTGTTTTATTCTTATATAAACCATACTCATATCTGAAACATACAGGTAGGTGATTACTTGACTCAATTTTTTCCCTTTTAATGTGATATTTGTAGCCTTAGCACAGATTATGATGTTTGGAACTTTGAATTCATGTGTAAGCTTGCATTACCAAGAATGCTGCAGTTTTTTTAAATACCTTCGTTCTACTTGGACTTTCCTTTCAACTAAGCTTTTCTGAACATAGTAATAAACCTTGCCTACTAAGTACTGTTGAAGTTTGACCCAACTTACATTTGTTCGCTACTATGGCAACTGAGATGTTATGGGAATTATTCCTATTTAGCTCATCGATATTGTATTTGTTCATGTTAAATAATTTGAGAAGATCTCCTGGAGCTGTTTTAGTTGATTGTTGGTCACATTAAGGCTGCTGTGAGGTAACTTAACTTTCTTTTTTCAGTTGAGCAACTACAAATGCATTTAGGAGTAGGTTCTCAGAACTATAATTTCTTCAAAATTTCAGCAGCTACTTTTACATGGCAGCCTGTGCTGCTTCCTTTTATTTCTTTTACATAGGATTAATGAGAATTCACTGTCAGATAAAACAGGGTATAATTTCTGTCATTCATACACAACCTATCTCCAAAAGAATTTCATGACTCATAAAGAAGTTGATTCCTTTTCTTTAATCCCTTTTTGTTCTATCTTAGTTCTGTCCCACCATTATCAAAAGGCACCCAGGCTAGTTACGATACTTGGACATGTTTCCTGCCTCTTTTATACTCATATTGGGCACTTACACTCCGAGTTGACACCAGAAACTTCATGTTGGCACCCAACAGTCCTGTTGTTTACATAAATTTTTGGATCCTCATATCTGCGTCCTACTAGCACAGTAGTTGAGCGAATGGGCACTAAAAAAGCACAAAGAACTTAATGGCCTTAAATTTATCAAATGGGAAACTTCAATTAGGCATCAGCTTTGCCAGTATTTCATGAGCACTGTTTCATGGGTCCTAGTGAGGTTGCTTGTTTGCCTAGTCATTCTGTTGCTGGAAAATAAAAAATATGGCTAGCTAACAGACACCAATTGGGGTGACTTTTAGTGCTATCAACATATAGCTTGAACAACAATATTTCTTTGTCTTCAGCAGAGTATTCTAATTTAGTACACTTCTAAAGAAAAAGTGTTTTGATGCAAACTTGGTGGAAGTTTGAGGATCACTGCCATTTCTTTATTTTCCTTGCTTGTTTCATATTCAATACTTTTATTTTCTTCAATGTTTCTCTATTTAATTTCTTTTTCAAATGTGTATTAGTATAATCAGAAGCTAGGGATGCAACCTTAGCATTTTAAGAAAAAATTCTTCTTGATCAACACTTTATCTATGAAAATATAAACATAACTTCATATGGAAAACTAAAAACATATCCTTTCCAACGTGTATTTAACGTCATTGATTAATATAATAATCAACTTACTCTTGAGCCTATAGTTTTGTTTTCCTATTTCTTTCTCTACTCTTTACACAAAATAAATAAAGCTTTAAATGTCTTTCATAATAATTAAAACATACCTGCATTGCTTGGATCTAAAGTTCCTCAACACCAGTGTTTTAATCCTGTTAGCCATTCTTAGAGTGCACGTTGGTAACTTGCATGTCAACTTCATGATTCCCTCGACCCTTGGAACTCATAGTACACTTATTTCTCAAATCCTTGGCTAGCAGATTACTCGAGTTGCTCCATTTCTCGTCTCTCAGCTAGCTGGCCATCAAATAGTTCCTCGAAAATCCCAACACTGCCTGTGGCCATTCCTATAATTTGGTGAAGCCTCTATCAAGGTGTGCTTTAGATGATTTAGAAATTAACTATATTAAAGAGATTTTAAAGCTTTTTGTGGGAAATAGGTTGATAGGAATGCTGTATGGGAGATGAAATGAGAGGAGTTATAGGCTTGGTTGGTTTACTGCCTAGTGATGGTGCTATTCCATACTCTGATACTTCGTGCCTACTGCTGCTAGCCTATGCTCATTTGTACACTTCCTGAGTTAGGTAGTCCTGTTGTTTCCTTATCAATTTCAAACATTTTGCAGCAATGAGTAGTAGTGTATGAAATTCAAAATCTTGCATGCAAGGCCATGCTAGGTTAAAGTGTTAAAGAACTTATAATGATATGGCTTCATCCTTAGTTCATATTGGCGTGGTTTCAATTTACTTCATTTATAAATGTAATATTACTCGTCTGTTCAATCTGTACATTTGATTCAGAAGTAATGTGTTTAGTTCTATAGATTGGTTTCCTAAATTATTTTAGTGGCAACCAGAAGTTTTTGCCCGCCCGCCATGGGCAGTGTGTAAAAGCTCCTGACTTTGCTTATGTGCTGAGTGATGGCACCAGAAAACCTTGTCAAGTTGAAGCCCAATCCTACTTATATTCATGGGCAATTGGTTCTTCTAAAGCAAGGAATGTTGAAATGGAATTCTTAACATGAAGTTTGGATTACTATTGATCACTTCATGCAAAAGAAGGAATTCATTCAGTATATTGTTTGCACTTTCTAGTATATGTTGTTCTATTCTGTGATTATTTCAAAACACAATTTCTGCAATTGACATATTGTGGCACACCAATATCCCTTTGTAGTTTAAACGTGGTCTATGCTTGCAGGTTTTAAATGGGATTGGTGAAATTATTGCCTCAAGGTCTATTCCCAAGGTTGTATTCTCTCAACATAAAATGAGATCACAATTATCTTGGTGATGTTTCCCTATGCATCATTAGGCCACTTGTTCCCTTGTGTTGAAAATATTTAATTTTCTCACGGACACTTTAATCAGCATTCTCATTTTGCAGTTCATACGATTAAGGCTGTTTATATGATTAGCAAGTGTTTAAAATGCAGTAATATACTCAAGTTGGAACATACCCAAATGTTTCTAAAAGCTATGTTCTCTAAATCAAATGCTACCATATGATGATATCCTGGTAGAAAGATTTGTTTATCTAAAGCACAATGATTTGGGTGTGTCACATTGGAAGGTACGTATAGGTTATGCACCCCAAAAAAACCCAATGGATGATGTGTTTGACTAAGTTTAAAGCACACCATCTGTCGGCTGCAACCATTCTGTGTTAAATTAGCAAATGGACTATCGTATTAATTATACCTTAAATTATCAACACACTATTGTTCCAATCAAAATACCCCAACACAATCTAGATTTTGAACCTTGGGTTGTCTCGTAGCTACAAACAACTACTCATGATCTAGAGAAATTATTTTGTGAAATTGTAAAGTTATGCTTCTCTATTCCTGCAAATCCTCTAGAGTTGCATTGCAAAATGGTAAATAAGAGCTGATTTTTTATTGTTTACTTGGAGAAACTGTTTTTTTTTAAGGTTACTCAATGACCATATTAGCTATGAAAACAAATTGCAGATATATTCCTGGTTTACTGTGGCATCCAATTCTATAATGAATTAGGGAAGTACTATTTTACAGCTTGTATTTTCTTAACATAAAAATGCTTCAGCTTTTGACTTGGAATTCCAAATGATTTGCAGCTTATCTTATGGCCTACGTCCTGTTGAATGTAGGTGCTTTTGTTGAATGGCACGCATGATAGGGAAACTAATGGCTTGTCAGCATCTGGCTTTGCGATGGCAATTACGGATGCTCTAAATCGAACATATGGAGATCCTGGGAAAAGTTTAAAAAATAATGTAAGTCCCTCAATTTATTGCAGCTCGACTTATTCTCCGATATTATAGTTTTATTTATTCCACTGAAATGCAATTTGAAGAGGCGGATAAAGACATGGTTATAAAAAGATTCGTGTATCAACACCTAGGTGTATTTTAAAATTTTGATTTTGGTCTGTTTTTTTTTCCTTGGCGGAAATGTTACAGTATTGATGTCGACCAGTATAAACAACACCCAATACAGTTCGACATAGGCCAAACAATTGCAACATAGTTTTGTACTGGCATTGTCCCTATGATCATTTTCCACTTGATCTCTATACTTATGAAAGTAAGAAATACATTGATTTCATAGCCAAGATTAATATTTATTAAAATAACAAATACATTAATTTCATAATCCAATGAGTACATATTACACTGAAACAATTTTAATAAATTTGTTATCAGACAATCCTAATAGTTATGTTATTGCTCAATTTTAAGCAGTATGTTACTGCTCACTGTACTGGTTATATAATATAGTTCAATTGTCCCATTTCTAAATTTATATCAGTGCATCAATTGTAAGAAAAAGGTGATTCGTTCATCCCAAACGTCCCTATCAGCCAGCTTCACAATCATCATAAGAGGTAAATCACAGAGGATAATATTTTGTCCAATTGAGCGCTAGTGCGGCGGAAGGGTAAGTGTTTCTGAAAAACTTTGCAGTTTTCAGGGATCGACTCTTGTTTATTGTAGTAAATGACCCTTTTCTTCCTCCATGGACCGTGGGAACTTATATCAGTGCATCAATGAATTTTGTTATTCGAGCAACGTATTAGTTAATATACACTTAATCTATCTGATTCACGAGATGTCCAATGTTGTTCATTTGTACATTTTGTGCAGCCATTTGACTATATCAATGCTCTCTTGGTTCCTCAAGATGGCCAAATCCCAATAGATCGTCAAAGTCTGGCTGCTCAAGGGATCTTTCGGGTGGTATGCTTTTCAAACAAAATATTTGTAGCAACTTAGAATTTGTTGAAGTAAAGAAATAGTGTTTCAATTTCAATTTTTTTTATAAAAAAATAAATTATGCTATTGCAAAAGTAGTAGTTTTGCTACCTATTACAGATTGTTTAGTATTGTTTTAGGTGTTCTTCGATTATTGTTACTAGAATTAAATATAAGCGATTGTAAGTTTTGTGTTCTTCAACTAGAATTGCTGCATCTCATTTGCAGGTCAGTGTGGATTGTACACATGATCCCAAGGTGGGAGCAGTATTCGAGCCCAAATCCCTGATGAAAGCTCTTGCCGATCTGATATTAGAATACGAACAAACCGATCTCGTTACGGAGAATGAGCAGGCATGTTGAACTGGATACTGCATTGTTTGTTTTACATTGTTTGCAAAATTATTACTTTGTGTTTTTCATAATGGTTGAACCTCAAGCTTACTACTTTTATTCATGAATTATAAATCCTTTCAGTTCCAACCTCAATTACCTAGCTGAACTAAACAGCTCCCAATTCCAACCTAACGCGATCCGTTTGATTAAACAAGCTACATATTCCGTCAGTACGAAGGGTCAGTTCAATCGAATTAAACTCATATTATTTTTATTATGTTTTATTGATTCGTTTGGTTAAATTGCTTCTGGATTAGAGTTGTTAGTGGCTGAGGGGAGCGGACAAACTTATACAATTGTGAAAGGTATCAATCAACAATGATTTCTAAGATACAGAAGGTTTAAGCTTCCAGGTTGGCTCGGTTGGTAAGTGTATAAGGGTAACTTTTAAATAGATAGGGATTAATTTTCAGAGAGATTATAACTCTGGATCATTGATCGATCTCCTCTTTTGCACTTATTATATTTGAGTTTTTAATTTACTCTCATTCTTGATAAAGACAGTTGAGGGGATCTGTTAATGTGACGGTTATATATTTTTGTTTAAGACGCAAAAGGTCTAAATTCTAAGCAACAAAAGTGACAAAAAGTATTAACGGTTTCAACACCCCAATCAGGGTACATTAGTAAGCAAGGATTTGAAGCCATACTATACGAACTACATCATTTATAATCGACCTAACCAGTTGCGAGAGCCAACCTTAGAAGCAAAGAATGGCAATAAGACCTTTTAACAATGTCAGGAATGCCATTAAGACCTTTCAAACATGCATCTGCAAGGATTGCTCCAGCGTATCTGCACGATAATCTATCATTTAGTTTCAAAGAATAAATTTTAATGTTTCGCCTGCAGCTACATCGCTGAACTAGAAAAAGAAGAAACAATTCGGATCATTGATTATTAAAAATGTAGAATTGCCATGTTAATGGTCTTTCATTGTTGTTTCTATATGTGTAAGAGGGTAAATTAGGATATTAGGTGTTCAATGTAAAAATGTGGAGTCATTGGTAGCTTAACAGTGAACTCCAGGAATCAATTCATTGCCCTTTCAAATCTTAACACGACTATGTTGACCATCTGAATTAGCCCTAGAGATTTAGATCATTGATTATCAAAGCTAAAACATATACTAGTTAAGTTACTTTCAAGAAGTTTCCAAGGCTGGCTTGATTGGTAAGTGTAAAGGGATAATTTTTAAGTAGATAGGGGTTAATTTCCAAGGAGATTATAACTTTGGACTATCGATCGATTTCTTTCTTTGCACTTGTTATATTTAAGTTTTTAATTTATTTTTTTTTCGATAAAGACAATTGAAGGGGTCGTTCATATAGCATTTCTATATTTTTTTTAAGTTACTTTTAAGAATTGTACGGTTTTCAGTGACATCTAATCAAGATATATAATATGATTCACAGGATGAGACTTGATCCAAATCCAACTTGTCCTAAAAAGGTCAGATCACAAAATTTAAGAAAAGGATAACACCAAAATGTTGGAAAGAGAATACGTGGGCTAACATATTTAATTAAATACAACAGCAACCAGGTTTATTCTGGTACGATGAAATCGGCTATATGAATTTTTTTATATTATTGAGCTTAATTTTTTATTATATTATTATTTATATTTAAATAAATTTTATTTTATTTTATTATAGTTAATCAAGTCTTTTTTAGTTTTTCTTTTTCACATTTGATGTGTTTATTTATCATAGTTTTACATCGCCTAATTAGAGCATTTAGTAGTGGTCTAAATACATATTCGTACCACCTTAAACGTATTTTTCAGAGTTTTTTATCAGTAGATACAATTTTAATTTTCTCTCTAATATTCTTATTTTTTATTCTCCTTGTATGTTCACACATCCATCTTAATATTCTTATCTCTGCAGCTCTCATCTTTTGCTCATGTGTTCGAGTCGTAGCCCAACATTCAGCTCTATATAACATAGCAGGTCTAATTGCAGTTTTGTAGAACTTTCCTTTAAGTTTTAGAGACACTTTACGATCACATAAAACACTCGACGCTCTTTTTCATTTCAACCATTTTTCTTATATTCTATGTAAAACATCTCTCTCAATTCCTTGCAAAAATGATCTTAAATAGTTTGTTGATATTTTTGTGATAAAATATTATTTGTTACAAATTTCGTTGTTGATTTGTAACGATTTAATAATTCATCACCAAATTTATTACAGATTTACAATGAATTTTTTTCATTACTAAATTTTATCACTATTTTAGTGTATTTTTTTTGTAGTGGTTAGGCTTAAGTAATTTTATAGGGGATTTGTATTCAAACTCTGAGCTCTAAATTTATTGAACCCTAAGGATTATAGACAGTGGAAGAAGACATATCCAATTATCACTCGCAAATAACTAGGCTATCAAGAAACAAAGAATCCAAGACATCGAGCTCTATACTAAGAGCTTGGAAGTCTCCATGAATTGACGCAGTTAATTATATGAGTATTTGTCATGAGATTTTAGAATCAATTTTCAGTAGGGACAAAGTATCTCATTAAAATTTTAATTTCTCTCATGTAAAGAGATTACTGGCCCTGGGCAAGTTTAGCAATTTTGGGCCCTAACTAAGGCTATATTAGACTTTAAAAAAATTTTAAGCCCTCATAAAAGACTTTATTAAGCCTTAAAAATTTTGGGCCCTGGGCGGTCGCCCCAATAGGCCTGGGCCAGGGCTGACTCTGCTCTCATGTAAAGAAATTACTGTGCCGGATGAAATCTCTTGTAATTTATCATATTTTATTAAACTCAGAGAGTTGGCCAAGAGAAATATTTTACGGTAATATTATCACATTTACCACGTAGGAAGGACTCGAGAATTTAAACGGATTAAAAAAATTAAAAAAAATTCAAGTCGAGAATTTGAGCTAACCTAAAGTAAGGCCACGTCGGCATATGGTAATTTAGACCTAGAGTGAAATTGATATTGACGGTATTAGTAGTATCTTTAGAGATTTTCTTCCATAAAGATACGACAAAAAATGCGGGAGCAATAGTCACAATGTTGTTATTTACGTTGATTTAATTATAATTAGTTGGGATGATACTTTTGTGATTCAATTCTGTTGTTACAGATTTATGCATTTAATTAAAGATTTCTCTTTTAACATCTTGTTCTTAGTTTATTATTTTTATTTTTATTTTATTTCATCTCTTTTTTGTTGTTTACTTGTGTTCCTTCAATGTGCACAAGCAATAGCCACCACGATGAGCCAATTTTTCTAAGTATGATGTAGTGATTGATATGTCGTAGGTCAACCATGTGACTCGTGCAAAAGTATTTTTGAGATTTACAGGCTACGTACACTAGTAAGGTGTTTAGCTCAACTTTTAAAAATCTATGGTTCGATTCTAGCCATAGCATATTCATAGTAATTTCAGTGACAAATTATGAATGCTGCAGCTGTTGAAATTGCCTATGCAAGTATTTTTTATTGTACTCTGTAGTCAATAGAGATTTGATAAGATTTTTATAACTCTGAACGATCCATGAGATAAGATGACTATCCTCAGAATTAATCGGATTAAAAATTTGAATACTTGATGCTAGTGAAAAAAAAAGAAAAAAGATTTGCTTGAAGAACATTTTTGTTCCGTTGCGAAAAAGCTTTAAACTTACTTAAAACTCTATTATCATATGTCTTGCACACTTGAAGGGAGCTCTGACAACTAAAAGAGGGTGTTAAGAATCTAAATAACACATGG
>JBAMHZ010027043.1:0-18701 GCA_037177395.1 Alpinia galanga
TAAATAGATAGAAATTAATTTTCAAAGATATCAATACATTAGACCATCATTGATTCCTCCTTTAGCTAAGGGGACGTGAAGGGGACTAATGGCATCGATTTGGGCGGGTTTAAGAGAGAGAGAGAGAGAGAGAGAGTTACCTGCAGGGGAGTGTGAAGGGGCCGGGGACTCCGAAGAGTACGACCTTCAAGCCGGCGACGAGAGAGTGTACGGGGATCCTCTGTGACTGGTTGTTCTCGTCGAACCAAGCCAGCTCTCCGTCCGGTAGGGCATCGCCGAATCGATCGGAGCCATCTCTCTCTCTCTCTCTCTCTCTCTCTCTCGAAGTTTGAGATGGTGCAGGATAGCATCAGTGCTAATTCAGTGGGTAAAAATACTTGAATAATTTGCAAGGGAGATCAATATTTTAGGTGGTGTTTAGTACACTGTAATCTAATTTAGTGGGCATCATTACTAGGCTATCGATGACTCTATATTTCTATGTTAGCTGTCCTAGGTTTCTAATTTACTCTCTCTACATGTAGGGACAGTAGTAGGAGGCCACTAATGTAGCGGTTCCACATTTTTAGTACACTTGTAATATAATAAAATTAATAATATATTAAAATATATAATGTAATATAATAGAATATGTATTAAATTACTATATTTAGTTAAGGTTTATAGTGTAATCTTTAATTATAAAGACAACATCCGATTAGCCCATGATCATCTATTATTTGTAAGTCCTAATTTACTTTCTTCCTCAGTAGGAATAGTTAAGAGAGATCGTTAATATGACGGTTCTATTTTTTTATAGAAATGGTGTAGAATAGGAGTTAATTCTTGAGGAGACCATGCCCTTGAGTTATCGAAGGTCAACTTTTGTGCATATACCAATTGGATTCTCGATTTACTCTCCTTTTCAATAGGGGCAGCTGAGAAGGATCATTAATATAATAGTTTTATATTTTTTTTAGAAATGATATAGTATTAACTCTAGGACTAACTCAGTTGATAAATATACAAAAGTGACTCTTAAATAGATAGAAATTAATTTTCAAAGATATCAATACATTAGACCATCATTGATTCCTCCTTTAGCTAAGGGGACGTTAATGTGCAGTATTAGCGAAGAGTCCACCCGTCAATTCTCAAGTGCCCTTGTTTGTGCTGGTCATCTGGGATTTCAATTTATTTAAGGGGTCACTAACACATTTTTTTTTTTTACATAGTGCAGTATTTCTAAAGAGTTCATCCATTGCTCTCAAGTGTCCTAGTCATCTGAATTTTTTTATTTATTTTCTTTTTCAATAGGGCAACTGAAGGGGTGCAATATTTTTGAAGAGTTCACTTGCAAATTTTAATTTATTCCCTTCGTAAATTAGGGATAAACAGATTAGAGGCAATCATGAAAAATTATTAATATAATGATTCTTATGAAAAAAATAATTCATTCTCTTTTAGTGTTCTCATTAATCAATTCTATAGTCAGTACAAATAAAATAAATCATGATGAACATTTTATATTCATCTAAAGGCTAACGTGATAGGAGAACAGATACTCTAAAAAAATTTGCAACCTCTAAAAATTAACTTTTACTCTCTTATACAAATCTACTGTCAACTTTCAGTTCACCCCCTCAGACTTTACGTCGTACTCAAAAGGAAATTTTCATTAAAGGTTAGTTGCTTTTTATTGGCTTTTCAAAATACACCTTCTAGTTTTTCCAATCGATAAAAATACCCTCAAGTTTTTATAGTAAAATCTTCCCGACATAATAATAATATGGTAACTTTTAAAAATAAAAGAAAACAAAGGAGGACCTTTTGGCAAAATAGTGAAATTGTCCATATGAGTAAAAAATCACAATTAAAAGAAAGGAAAAAAATATTTTTCTTTTAAGAAAGAAGCTGAAAAAAATATATGGAATGATTTTTCAAGGGAAATATATAAAGTTGCAATATATTTTCTTTATTCACATCTAATTTAAATCGATATAAAAATAAATGAAATATTTTAATTTTCTTATTTTCGTTCAAATTAACAAATCTCTAGATAGAACCACATTTTGGTTTGGATTTTTTTATAATTCAAAATAATAATTTATAAGAATTACAATTGTAACTTCACATTATTAATTGATTAAATAGCAAAGACTTAAAGCATCGTATAAAAGTTTTTTTTTTAATAAGTAATAGCTTTGTTATTTAAATAACACGATAAAAATTATACTGATTTTTTAAAATTAATTTTATTATTGTTGAATTATTCTTTAGTTATATTGGAAATATATCGTCCCGAACCCCCGATATATGTCATTAACGCTTTCCGCATTATAACGTCTCTCGCGGCTCCAATGAACTGTCGCATCGCATTAGGGTTCCTTTGATCCGCTTCGAGATGAAGCTGAAGCAGCTCGAGGGCCTCCTTGGCACTCTTCAGCAGTTCTCCCACCCAAAGGTTGGATATTGTTCCTCTTGTCGTCGAATATGTTCTCTTTTCTCTCCCTCTCTACTTTATTCCTAGCAATTGAGTGATTCCATCACTTGCGTACTTATCTGTGCTCCTTTGATGGATTTCTTTGGAATAGAAATGGGAAAGATATTACCTTTCCTTGTTGATTTATTGGGAGATAATCTTTGTTTCTGGTTGCGCAGATAGAATTGGAACAGTATCCCACAGGACCACATATTGCGTCTCGGTTACTGTTTACGGTATTCATCTGTTCTTGCTGGTTTTGAATTAGTTTATTGCGAAAAAAATTTGATAATAGCAATCGTATAGGATATCGGTATCCTCTCTCTCTCTCTCTCTCTCTCTCTCTCTCTCTCTCTCTCTCTATTTATCTATCGTAGTCTTGCTCTATTTGGTTGTGAATCTTGGCCGTTGTGGCAGTACATTATTACATCTCAATTAATTTTTCGAGTCTACTTAGAAATTAGAGCTTTTCACTCACAAATTTATTGCTTCTGTTTCAACTTGCCATGTCATTTAGTTTGTTC
The DNA here is from genome assembly GCA_037177395.1 of Alpinia galanga. NCBI lineage: Eukaryota > Viridiplantae > Streptophyta > Magnoliopsida > Zingiberales > Zingiberaceae > Alpinia > Alpinia galanga. The sequence continues at coordinate 2,986 of JBAMHZ010027043.1, forward strand.
GATTAAAAAGGATTGCTTTTTAAAATTCTTCTAATATGTTTCAGTCACACAAGGAAGTTGGAACAGTGATCCTCTTGTAATTCCGTCATTATTTTGCCTTTTATCTTTGCAGTAGATTTTGCTTCCTCAATATTCCATTTTGGTGCAGATTTGTGAAATGTAGGCTTTGGAAAACAGGCGCTTGGCAATTCTGGCATCAAAATAATAAAGTTTCTCTGTTTTTATTTCTAATACTCTCATTTCTTAAACTTAATTGTGATACCTGCAGTTTAAATGTTGGTTTGGTCTTTAAAATTTTAAAATACTGTCTCTGAAAATCCCTTAGATTGTGTCTCTGTAAGAGAAAGAAACAAGAGCAGGAAGGAAACAATGAAGAGTGAGAAATTTGATTATTACCTTGGAGAAGGTCATGGGAAAAATGTTTTTTCTCTCTGCAAATTGATCCATCCAGATCTGTCAGAATTATCCTTGCAACTCCCTGTGTTTGTTGGTCATCGCCTCTGCCCCTCTAGTCTTTTGCACCCGTGTCCACCTTAGGAAGAAGATGAGGCTATTATAGAAAATTAGTTTTTCCTTCTCGCTTCCTTCCAACCCAACACAGCACATAAATTTCATTTTCCTTTAAATTTTTTTTTATCCCTACTTTCTGTCTTTATCCTCTGTTGTATTTTCTGCACTGAAGCAAACATATCCTTTAGTTGTTTGGATGGATGAATATGGGTAATCAGGAGAGAGTTTGGTTGTTAGCTTCTATAACTCATTCTGACTGGCTCATTGATTCAAAATAGAGATTGGATATCTTTCTTTCATAACGTAAGTGTTTTATTTAATTTCTAAGTAATGTTCCTTAATTTGAGAGGTTCGTTTTGCATCTTAAGATGATAGTTTTAATATTTTGAAGCACTTAATCCCTAAGAAGTTCAGTCCACGCAAGTTTTGTTGATATATCTTACTTTTGGATTACCTGTTTCTTTTTATATTTTGTTGATGGTGAATTCTATTAAATCCCCTTACGATCTATTACTTCAATTCCTTAATAATCAAATTATCCAAAACTACTTCTAAGGACAATATTTCTAGATTATCCTTTCTTTTCATGATTTTTAACAGGCAGAAAATACATATGGAGATATAAGTGGCAAGATTGTAGCTGATTTTGGTTGTGGTTGTGGTACGTTAGGATTAGCAAGTGCACTTTTGAATGCAGAGTAAGCATCACTTCTCGTATCTTTCTAATCTCTCACATTGAATTCAACCTTTTAATTTGGCACAAGCTTTTAATGGCTTGCATGGTTAAATATTGTTTTATTATATATTGAAATATGTTCATAGAATATAGTTTGGTGGTTCTGATTGATATATCTATTTGATAATGCATATGACTTCTGTGACATGCACAGGCAGGTCATTGGCATTGACATTGATCCCCAATCTCTAGATATTGCTTCAGAAAATGCTGTAGATCTTGAGGTAACGTTATTTACATTCTAAAATTGTAATATGTCATCACTCCTCCAATGACATTTTGATACTTGGTTTCATGGTTTGTGCTGTCTGAATTCTAAACAATAAAAGAATGCTACTAATTCTAGAGGTGACTAGCCAAAATCTATTAAATGTGATATAAGTTCTAAATTTTCAATGTTGGAGAAGAGACTGATTTGGGATATTCTGTACCAATTGATTCAGAATACTTTCCATTCATCAGATGATTTTTTTTCCTTTCTAATAGTCACTATAATTCCTTATTTACCCATTTTTGTTTTTCATGGTTTATACATCACATGTGCAGAAAAAGGCTAATTGATCATTTTGGTTAATATATGTTCCTGCAGCTGGAAATGGATTTCATGCAGTGTGACATTAACAACTTAAGATGGAGAGGTAATCCCGACCCAAGATATCATTTTTCTATATGCAACAATGCAGTGTTTTCAGTATCAAGACACATAATAGTATGGTTTAAAATCTTGACCCGTGCCAAGGTTTCAGTCCGCGGCTAGAATGATACGGTTTCGGTATCATATCATGTCATGTCGTGCTGATATGTTTTGGTACTTTTTAAATATAAAATATATTAATTAAGCATAAAAATTGTAACTTAAAAATTCAAAATAAAAAAATAGGCGTGGGGATGGTTGCGGAGGCATCGTGATCTTGCCGTGACCATTGCAGAGGTTGTTGCATGATCGCGGCAACCTCGGCGGAGTCTTAGCAACCTCCACTCACGGCAATCTCGTACCAATGCCGGGTAGGGGTAGAATGGCAAATGTGGCCCGTACCACCCGGAATGAATCAAGATTTTAAACCTTGCCTATTAGACTTTCTATTCTTTTGTTCGAGTGTATATTTGTGGAATTTTACTATGTTGTAAATATTTGAAATTGTGAGATGCATCTGAAATGATTCATTTAAATGATAGAATCAATTCATTAACTTCTCAGCCAACCAATTATTTGCCCAGAATTCATAAATCCATGTCCATATTAGCCACTCATCTATGCTTATAAAATTTCTTCATTAGCTCACCACTAGGTTTTGTGGACCTATTTTCACAATATGCTTTTGAAGCCTAGTGGTGAGATTACACTGTCACATAAGCCCTTTCCAACACCTTAATATGCCTAAGGTAGGTCCATTCTAATAACAATTGAAATGGCTTACTTAGATGAGAGAATTGATCCGTCGACTCATCACACTCCACCACTGATCCAAAAGGCTTAAGTCCAAATTTGTAGTAGCTCTCTCATCTAAAGTTATAAATTAGCCCACTTCTAAAAAATGTGAGACTCTTTCCTCTGTTTCCTTAGGCGGAAGCAAAGGAAGTGAAGCAATTGGCTGGTGGAATTGATTCCCCGCCATGCTACAATCTGCTTCAGCCCAAATTGAGCAGAAACCATGAGTTAATCAGAAGTCTCCCATTTAAAACCATGCTGAAACATAGCCTGGATCTTTTGGTACATTGCTACATGAAAACAGTGTGAAGAAAAGTTTATTTGTTGAAAATATTTTTTTCCTTATTGGAGAAATAGACTTAATAGACATCTTAAATCACTGTTGCAGATCATTCAGTGGACACTGTTGTCATGAATCCTCCTTTTGGAACTCGAAAGAAAGGATCTGACATCGAGTTTCTTGCAAAAGCTTTGAAGGTAAAGATTGTTCGTCTTGCATGCATGGTTTAGTTGGCAATGATTTGGTTCCTCAAGTTCCTTGCTGATTCTCCACAGGTTGCTTCCTGTGCAGTCTACTCTTTGCATAAAACTACCACCAGAGATGTAAGTTGCTTTCTTTTGCATTCTTTTGGGCTTGCTAAAATTAAATGTGCTGCTTCTTATGTCAGTAGTACTTTCTCCTCTCCTAGTCGAGAGATTCCTTTTATGGATCCAAAATTGTTATACACATTATCATCTGATGCTGAGTAGCAAAAGCTTTTACTGTGATGGTGTAATTGGATTTTGGAATTGAATGAATGAGGAATGGAATAACTATTCCTAGGGAACGAAATAGACAATGGATATATTAGGAATGAGTTATCCTTGGTTTCATTTATGAAATGGAATAGACTTAGAATAATTATTCTTGTGTTTGGCTTGTGGGAATGTTATAATAATTTTCACAATGATAAAATTTCTATATGAAATATTTTGTTCACTCGTTTAGTTTAGGTCGCAAAACCTAGTTCAACTGATATATTTTTCTTGTAGGTGTTACCCTTCGGTCTGAGCCCTCCAATTCAATTGAGACCCATTCAGCTTGCCTAGCTCACCTGCCAAGCCAGCTTAATTGGCCATCCTATTTGGTCTCATTGGTTCAATCAGCCCAATTCACCAATTTGCCAACTTGATCCAACCATGCACTCTACCTCACTCTCATATTATATGTTTTTTTAGAGAATTATAAAAGTAAGAGTATATATTCTTGAAAAATAAGGCAAAACTATTCCTGCAATAGAGCAACAAAATGACCCATTCACTTAGTCCAACAGGCACCACTACTCATCTGTCTTTCATTCCAACAAGTCTAATTGACTGTTTTTGTGTAATCAATCCAATCAGGCTCTCTTCCCTATTCATTCATAAGATATAGAGAGAGAGTTAGAACATGTATTCTTGAAAAATAAGGCAAAATTATTCATAGAATAAGATTGAAAAAAAAATATTCCCGAGGAATATGAGAAATCAATTCCATAAAATTTGGTATTCATCTTTGCAAACAAATACAGGAATACTTCTGTCTAGATTAAAATAGCTATGCCCATGCATTATATAGTTGTTTCGGCTATCCCCCTAACTATGGTCTCATCTATGTGTGGTGAACAGTACATAAAGAAAATTGCCCTTCGAGATTTGAACGCCAGAACTGCAGAAGTTTTATGTGAGGTATTCTGATTTGTGAACATTCTGTGACATATAACCTTTGCTATGTTCATTACCAAAGGTTTTCAGTTATTTAATGGTTGGTCTGATTACTTGGATGGAAAATACGAGGAAGAAGAGGGAAAGTAACTAAATGATGTACACAAATGATTGAGCTAATAATATAATTTTGTGATCTTTCCCTCCTCTCCTCGCATCTTCCATCCAAGTAATGGAGATGGACCCTTGTTCATGCTTCTATCCTCCACATTAATATATACTTATTTAGGGACGAGTAATTCTGTTTGCTGGTTTTGTAGCTGCGGTATGATGTGCCACAACTTTACAAATTTCACAAAAAGAAAGAGGTGGATATAGCAGTAGATCTCTGGCGCTTCGTCCCAAATACCAACCAAACACTGTAGTCAACACCCCTCAGGCCAAGGTAGAGCGCGTAAAAGTCAACTCACCTCTCAAAACTGACCTGTTGTAGAAGTCAGAAACCTCTCTGAAGAGAACTGAAGGTCATGATCTCAAATAGTTTATTTTATGCATGAGTATTCCTGTGGGTTTTTTTTTTTGTTGAAGTATTGTCTGCATTCTCATTTCTGTTTGTAGTTAAACACAACCAAATTTGTATAAGATTTAGAATGTTAGATTCTTCAGAATGGAATAGATCATTACTTATTCTGAGTTCAGTGGGAAAATGAAATCATTATTTTGTTCAACAAAATGATAACACTAGTGATTAAGAGGTGAGAGGATAAAGGTATATTGATGATTTTAAAATATTCGGGGGTATTCTTTTAAAATGTAAAATGAGAAACTTTAGAGGGTAAAATAAAATTATTTCATTCGATTTTAAAAAAAAATTCATGCTATATTTGAAAAATGCTTAATCTAAAAGCATAATACAACCATAATTGAACTTGATTATGAGTTGAAATTGAGATAAAGGGTTTAAGTTAGAATTTGATGTGTATTCGATATGTACATTAAGATGTGTAAATATTAGACAAGACATAAATAAGATTTGTAGAGTTTGTGACCCAACGAAGTCTAATGTGGATGATGAGTTCAAAGAAGGTGATGTTGGAGTAGCTCATAGAGCTTAAATTTTATGGAAGCGAGAGTGGTATTCGACTTAAAATTTAGTGGGATGTAACGTTGATGGCAAAGTCAGTAGAAAGTAAACTGATGAGTGAGTTGTAAGAATCATACCACTTATATTTTAGGGTTTGACTTAAGTAAAGATTTTATCATTAGGATTGATTGTAGTTTAGGCTTTAGTAAATCGGCCAGCTGAGCCAATTAGGCAATTGACTCAAATTTGATGGCTCATAAATAAAAAATAAAATATTCCTTTTTTGGAGCCAAAATAATTAATTAGTCAACTCCACGAGTTCTCAGGTCAATCGATTAATAATGAAAACTAATTAAGGCTCAAAATGAAATTAAGTTGAAAAAGTCATTAATTGAGACAGAAAACTTACAATGGAGTACGGACGGTAAGTTTTGGTTGACAAATTGAAAATATGAGAGGACATTTTAAGAGATTTCTCTAATTTTATGTGAAATTTGTAAGAAAATTATTATAGTAGATTTCTCCGCTTAAAAAAAAATATGAAACTATGTTAGTGATTCTCTTTGGTTATTTCTATTGAGAAAAAGAGTAAATTAAGACTGACAAATATAAAAGAAGGGATCAATTAATAGCCCAAAGTATTGATCTTTCAGAGATTTTTCAACTTTTATTGTGCAAAAGGTGATTCGTTCGCTTTCAGCGCTTCCGTCAATCGGTCCCACAGCCAATACGAAGGAGGTAAATCACAAGGAGCATTTTGTGCCCAATCAAGGGCTAGCACAGCAGGAGGGCAGGCACCCCGAAAGGCCTTGCAGCCCTCGAAAATTGACCCTTGCTCTATTGTGCAACTCTGTTATTGTGTTAGCCACGAGGTCTTCTTGTGGGACAAGATTTCTCAACTTTTAAAAGTTATTAAAAAGAGAGATAGAGAGAGAGTTAATAAACTCTCAATACTTGTTTGCCGAACAGTTATAATAGTAAGAAGTTTACTGTAGTAGATTTCTCCGCTTTTAAAAATTCACTTTCTATTTTTCTCCACGCGGCTGAGGTGACGTGCAGATGAATCTTACGGTACAAACGAACGTCGCATGTGACGTCATATTTTTAGTTTTTTAATTTGTTTTTCCATTTGTGCTGTAGAGATCGAGCTTTTATTTTACAAGATTTAATTGCATTTTAAGTTTTTCTAGGGTTGACGCGATGCTGTTTTGTTAAGATAATAGCTCTGTTAAGGTAGACCATGATAAATGAGTTAAGTTCACTTGGGCCTCTTTAGGAGGAGGAAGCATTTTAGGTGAAATTGACTTATTCTAAGAGAAGATTCTTATGAAAAAGGAGACTTTAAAGACGTAGAATCATCGTATTAGTGGCTTTTAATGGCTGCCGCTAATATGTGGAGAGGTATATATCATGTCTTCAATTGGCAAGAACATGATAAAATTATAATGATACTCCCTTCTTTGATCATTGATGGCTAGCATGCTAGAAAAGAGAAGCTAAGAAATTCTATACAAAGTTTGTATTCCATGCAATGTAAGCATTCTAGGGAAAGAGAGGGAGTGATGATGTTAGTGGCAATAGAGCCCAAGTAGATGCATGTTGCACAAGCAAACAATAAGAGTGTCGAATAAGGGAGCACGTTGCAAGCGACAAGGGTGAGCAAATAGTGGAATACGATTAAGAGAGTATAATACATACGATAAGTATAAAAACTATCCCACGGGAAGTGAATGTGATGTAGTAATAAAACATTAAGAAGAATTATAATAATAAAAAATCAAATTTTAAATTTTAAATGAGATGAATATTCTAAAAGTCAATTTCTAAACATGTGCAAACTTGCACCAGATTTGATGAAGACTAAATGCTTGAATTATCAAAAAATAAAATAAAATAAAATAAACAAGCATGTATTAATCTTTCTATATCATTTCTCTTGTTCTCTTCTTTATACCAAGGTAATCAATTGTTATTCAAGTTCCTAACCATATGGACAAATAAGCAAATAGTTCTGAAAAACAAAATTCAACTCTTTATGAAGAAAATAACCATCTAGTCCTTGTTGGTGTGCATGAGATGCATGCAAAAATTGAGTAAATGCAAGGCTTTCAAAGGAACAGAAATTGATAGAATTGACACAATCAAACTTCGAAAATCAAACTTCGAAAATCAAACTTCAAAAGTCAAACTTCAAAGTCAGGGTAGGCCAGTGCTAAGACTTACAGGGAATTCAAATCCACAAAGACACAAAGTATGAACACATTCAGTTTGGCGGCCTTCATACTTACAACCACCATACAGAGTTTAGATGATATATGTTCGCAACCAGACATCTGATTGGAAACAATATCCAGTTATTCTATATTTTCACTTTGTCCAGGTGACGATCCATGATATCAGAAAGTATCTCCAGGAACACGGCCTCGTGAGTGCCTGGAAGAACAGCATCATTGGCTTCGTGCATCATCTTCTCGATTGTCGATTCCTTGTTGATTCTTTCCCTACACATAATGCTTCCGATATGATACGGAGTGAGCCCCCTTTCTGCTCCTTTCTTTAAGAGCATGGTTGAGACTCGAAGAGTACGAGCACATTCTGTTGAGACATTCCACCCGTAGAATTTAAGAAGTTTGATGTCTTCTTCAGCGTCCAGTGCTTTTATGTAATTAATGGTCGCATCATTGAATTGCTGACGGGCTTGAGGCCAATAAAGCCACTCAAAGGTACAATCTTCGAACTGAAACAGTGGCATAGATACTCAACAATGTAGCATACTAAACATGAATAGAGAAATTAAATGATTGTCTCCAATCCAAAATAGATAATAAATAATTATCTCAGAAATGACTTGCTGAAAAGAAAATATGCCACTCTATATTAACAGATGTGTTAAAAACATTGCACCACACTTGATAACAAGGCACAGCTCGGATCGAAAGAGGATAATAAAGATCATGAAGCCCGTGCTAAAAACAAAAGATATTATCCTATATAGCATTGCACCAAACTGAATAATAAGGCACATAATGCACATGCAGCTCAGATAGATTGTAGTTAGCTAGTTTGTTATGTAACAATCGAAAATGTGACTAATTATTGATAATAACAGAAGTGAGCATGTGGACACATAAAATGATAAACTTAATGGTGAACTAAATGTAAGGAAAACAATGCAATCACTGCTCCAACAGGAAAATTGAGCCGTATTTTTGAAACATTCTTTTGGCCCAAGGGTAATGAAATTTGAGAGAAGTGGCGTGCTTAGAAAGATGATTTGAAATCAAGATGCATGATAATTTTGTGAGAAAACTTGACGAATGGTTGAGAAAGCATCCAGTGAGGTGGTTGAGTCTTCTCGAATTCTCGATATTCCTTGGTAAGCATGTAAACATATCTTGAAATTAACAAGATCAAATCAGATAAACTTTTGTTTATCAACTTTAGGAGAAATGTACAAGAGGCTTATAGGTATATTGACAAAAATCAGAACAAGCATAAGGCCTCAAATGCAGATTATATACATTACCAATATATCAATAAATAAACTGCTTATGAATCTGGAAAAGATTAAAAATATCAAGATAGATAGAGACGAACGAAGCACAAACATGGAGAACTGAAAGAGAGAGAGAAAGGGAATATTAAATTTTTACTGCAACAGAAATAAATGCTGAACTTACATTCTCAGGCAAGCAATATCCATGATCAATGGGAACCAGCACTGTATATCCTTCTTCATTCTTGCACATTAAAATATTTCCGGCATGGCGATCAGCATTCGCCAACCGTATATCCAGAACAGATATCTTATGAACCTCCTGCACAGGAAATGCTCGAGGCCCCACATCCTCACAGCTTCCACAGTTTTCAACAAATGCTTGTAAGGATCCAATCTTGAAATTCTTGGGCGCACAGTTGTATGCTGCAGAATGATGGAAACCAGTATCAGAGCACCGCACCATGGCTGTCGGAGGAACACCAGCAAACCCTGCTTCATCAGCTAAACGCTTCCCGCTGACAGGGTGATCAAGGATGTATGCTGCGACCTCCCTTATCGCTCCTTCTCCAACACGTGTCCCTTTCTTCAACCCTTCACCATCAGTTGACAAAGGAAGTCCTCGAGGATTATTTTCAGCCATTGGTTCCTCATCAATTGGCTTGAAGACAGCTACATACTCTTGACCCGAATCATCTTGCATAAAGTATGCTCCCCCTGTGCCATCTGAAGACATTATTGGTAAGTTACCCCTCTCCAACCCTAAGGAAGCAGAATTGATCAGTTTTGTAATTAATGGAGACAATTCAACTTTTGGGTCTATAACCGGCTCAATCCACAAATCCTTGTACAGAAGGTTCTTAGCAACTATTTGAAGATCATTGGTTCCATCCTTTTCCGTCACAACGGGGGCATCAATTGACAGCTCAAAGTCCTTTTCAAATGGTTTAGTCCTAACTTTTGCACATTTACGTATAAGCAAATGAATAACAGCATCATTTTTCCTACTGATATCATCAATCAACCTGTGATCATCAAGCTCCTCGCCATCACATATGAGCTTATGATTGTCAACATCGTCAAGGCCCTTACCCCTCTTTGCAAGCTGCTGCTTGATGTACCCAACATTGCGGTTCCGTTCAACTTGGAAATTATATGTTTCACCAGAGATAGTTCTCACAGTGATATATTGGAGATCGGAGAGCCTAACCACAAGGTGTAAAACATTTCCATCGCCAACCCCATAGTCGCGGACTAGGCTATTATTCCGTGCCAGTACCCTGCCGCCAAACACAAGCTTCGGCGTCTTCACTGCAAATTTCTGGATCCGAAGCTTCACAGAGGCAATCGATTCAAACTCCAATACTCGCAATGGAATTACAGACGACCCAGGGACCTGGAGAAAAATAAGGATGGACTCCTGCGAACAATGCGGAGTTCGGCTGCCGTCAAAACGTACAGGGGACATGGGCGAGTCCTCCCGAATGGGGCTGAGAGCAAGAATTCCAGACGACGACATTTTCTGACCGTGACAGAAAAGAATCAGAGAACCCCCTTTTGCGTCTACGAGGGAAGGAGGAAGAAGAAAGGCGAGATTTTTCCCTTCAAAATCTACCGCCCAATCTCAACTATCTCCATATTCCCTCCATAGAAGGAGAAAGGCCAAAAAGATCTAGAATCGGCTGAAAACCTAAAAGCGGATGAAGAATGCCAAGGAAAATTCCAGAAAACCTTCCGAAATCCGCCTAAACAAAGACGCCGCCGGAGCATCAACTAGGAACGAACTTATCCGATCAACATGCTGATTTCCAGAGAAAAAAACAAGCACGACGATTGATCCGTAGAGATCGACGATTCTTACCGGAGGGTGAAGAACCGAAGACGGACGGAATCAAATCGCGAGGAGGGGGCTGTGCCCAGGGAAACCTCGCTTTTTGATGCGTCTCCTTGCTTGCTCGCTCGCGATCCGAATGCTAAGTTTAGCTTCTTTGAATCCAGCTGTTCATCGTCGAGGCTCGAGAGGGCGGAGATTTGGGGGACGAGGCGATCGGACCGAGCTTTGACGACGTGGAAGAGAAGTAACGGCGTTAATTGGAGCGGTCGCAGGTGGCTTCGTGGAAGGAGACGGAACTCAAATTGACATTTAAGCCCCTGATTTTTCAGTTATTATTACTTGGAAGACACGAAGGGTACGTACGCTCCATTCCCATTTGGCTACTTTATATATATATATATTTTTTTCAAAATGCAGCCTAAGGTTTCATTAACGTCGAAATTAAATGTTAAAGATTCTAACAATTGACCTTTAATTTATTTTTATTTATTTTTGGTAAACCACTACTAAACTGGAGATTAATTCGCTTTAATTTTCATTTTTTTTAATGGAAGATGCTTTCTTCGCTCATAATTTATATTCTCTCAAATTAAAAAAGAAAAAAGAAAAGAAGAAAACAAATGAGTAAAATTTTTGATTATCATGCAGATACTAATTGTTCATACTCGAAGGTCTATTATTATTATATATTTTTTAGTTAACATTATATATTTAAATTTTGATCTAATTAATTTTGAATATGAATTTTTATATGCCATTCAAATAAATTTAGAGAGTACGAATAAATAATTCAAAATAAATTCAAATATTATAGACATTTAAAAATATTCTATGTGAGAATTGAATCAATTGTCTCACTTCTTTCTTAACAGATGAAATAGGATCAAGCCATTTCAAAAATATCGTTTTTTTTTTCAACGGAAAAGAATTAAAATGTCACATTTTGTCTTAAAAGCAAGTTGACGTCATATGTGACGTCATCTTTGCCGTTAGATTCATCTGGAAGCGAACGGTCAACCGCGTAATTATAAGAGAGGGCCAAAAAATCAACTTAGATCGCCTTCGAAAAGTCTCTGTCGGTAAGATTCTGCCACGTCACTTCGAAATCCAAGCCATAGATTTTCTCTCGGTGTTCAATTTGGACCGGTTTGATTGGCTAGGTAGTTGAATTAGTTTTATGGTAAATTTCATGGCTTAAGTAAAAAAAAAGAAAAAGAATATAATATAGCTGAGAAGCAAATCCTCTTAATTAATTAATATTAATGCATTTTAAGGATCAACACCTCCAAAGTTTTAAAATTGTAAGAATGACGTTGAGAAAAGCGTCAAGACTTTAGGGTGTATTTTAATGATTTTAAAATGTCATTGTTATTGAATAAAGAGGCAAAGTGCAGGGGTAAACTGCAATTTCCCTTAAACTGATATCAAATAGGCCCAGTACAAGGTAACGGCCCATTTAAAACCGATACTGCGGACCGGTCCGGCCCGACGTACCAACGGTCCAATCAGATATAACGCCCAACCGAACTGTCTCGTCGCGATCGAGGCTACGCTATGCAGCATCTTCTCTCACTCGTCTTCTCCGCCTTCGCCTTTCTCCTTGCCGTCGCCGGCGCAATCGAATCGCCTCAGTACACCGTCGTTCACTCGGAGTCCGACTTCGAGGTACGTATGTATAGGAAGTCGGTGTGGATGTCTGCTCCCACCGATCAGATTTCCTTCGAGAAGGCTACAAGGGTTGGATTCCACAGGTGAGGCGATCCATACTAATCGCTCTCTCTCTAATCCTTGTCCGTATGGTTGTCTTCGATTTTTGAACCATGAGAACTTGGATGATCTTTTTGCCATATAATTCGATATTTCTACTCTTTCGCGGAGTGTTTTTATTATTTGTTAGAAACCCTAACTTCCATCATTGGAGTTGACTTCACTGTCGAGTTAGTTATAGAGAGGCCTATATCTGGTTTTATCGAAATAATATCCGTTAATTCATTCCTTGATATCTATAGCTTCGATTTGATGAATCAACGCTATACAAAAGCTGGTACCCCGGTTTGCAAATTTTGGTAGACGGTATGGAACTTTATTTTTTCTAGTCCATGTTATTTGTCTTATACATTGTGTCGATCAAAGAATGTTCTTTTGAGAGAATAAATAAATGGGATAGTCAGTGGCCTATCAGATATGTAACGGCAATGTGCTGAGTAGAATTTTCATGACGAAAATTGGACTGGATATAGAGAGCGATAAGTGGCAATGAGATTATAGAGTACAAAATCTGTTGAGGAAATTCTTCAGTTTAGGGTCTTGTAGTGAGGTAGTTTTGATATAATCGCTAAGAAATAAACACTGATGAGGGATCAAAGCTAAAGATGACCCAAATGTCAGGATATGCTGAGCTGTAATGGGCAATAAGAAGAGTATGTTCATTGTAGAGCATAAAATTTATCAATTCACTTCCTCAATCTTGCAGTGAAGTAGTTTTGATACAGGAGTTAAGAAACAAACACTGATGAGAATGAGAGCTCAACATGACACAAATAGAAAGATTCATGTGAGTGAAGGAAATAAGTTTGAGGGAAAAAATGCTTATTTTATGTCTCAGGCCTTTGATATTCAGTTAAGAGATATAACCACAATACTGAGGCATTTTTTTGAACTTGGCATTAACATGATGAATTGACAACCGGCGAAATTTTCCTTAAAACAAGTGATGCAAGATTAAACCTACTGTTGTTCAGTTGCCTAACCTTTTTCAGATAATTTATGGAATGAAGTATAAATATATCTGCTCTAAAGCAACGTGGTAATAGTAAGCCTTTGGAATTGGACTGGCATCAAGACTGGAATACAATATAACAGCATAAGTGGGATGATTGTTTCAATTCTTAGGTTCACTTAATTGGAATAAGATATATGAAATTGAATAAATATATGACTCTTATCAAAGTTCAATATATCTTTCTGTTCAATGAATCCTGTTAATATGTGAAAATTTATAAAGTTGGATCACCTTATTCCATGTGTTGGACTCTACAATGAATGATAAACGAAATGAAAGCATTCATCCACAGGAATGGAACATTTCAGTCCTAGTAGTCCACCTGTGAATGATTATTCCATTTTAGGCTTCATTCAACCTTATCAAATATACCTTTACATATTCACACCTGTTTTGGATCTTGTTCTGTACTTTTAAAGCAGAAGTTTTATCACATTAAGTAAGGTGATCTTCAATATTCACAGCCAAGATTTTTACAGATGATTTATTTTAAATGTTTATTATTTTTTAGCTACATCATCCTGTTGAAAATTTCTGCTACACTTTTTCATTCTTCAACTCCTGGAGAGATCTCTAAGTCACCCTATTCGTTTTGTCAGATTATTTCAATACATCCAAGGAGCAAATCTTAATTCCTCAAGGATCAGAATGACTGTTCCTGTAATCACTAGCATTGTTCCATATGCTGGTCCTCTTCATTCTTCTGCCTACTATGTTCGCTTCTACCTCCCGCTAAAATTCCAGGGATCCCCTCCAGTTCCCTTGCCCGAGTTAAACCTTCATTCCGATGAATGGGACAGTCATTGCATTGCTGTGCGAAAATTCTCTGGCTTTGCTCGCGATAACAATGTCATCAAGGAAGCAAAGAAGCTTGCCATCAGCTTGAACCAAACTTCTTGGGGTGAGTTCACTTCCGCTGATACAGACGCTTACTCCATTGCACAATACAATTCACCGTTTCATTTTGTCGGTCGCACCAATGAGGTTTGGGTCAATATTGGAGCTGAGGCGCTTGGTTGCGAATCAAACCATGCCTATGCATACTAATTCCTGAACAACTCATGCTTGAACCATGATGTTTCTTTGTTTGTACATACAGTCTGTGTACATGAACTTTACTATGAAAAACTCTCATTTGGCTGGGAGCCAAAGAAATAATATCTCCTTGCTGTACAATCAACTGATTGTTGTAGGATCTCATGTAACCATGACTTTTCAGAATAATTCTAATGAAACGGGTATGAGAAGTGTGTGCAATATTTGAGGTATTAAGATGTGTTAAAGTCAAGATGGATCAAACTTGGAGTTGGCTCAAACTTTAGATGACTGCTCACGGAAAATGATGGTGTATGATCAGTGTTAGGAGAAGTTTAACATTGCCGCCCTTAATTTTAATAAAAGAATAGTTTCACATTTAATGTGATAGGGGAGACATTTTATGGTGCTCCTATCCTTAATTGAATAATAGTTTCATACTCAACTATGAAGACATTTTTATTGAGGATCTTGAATTGACTAAAAGAGGGGATGAATAGTCTTTTCGTCTAAAACGTCATCGTTTGATCATGTCAATTGTATTCATCTATAAGACTCGTTAATGCATAGTGAAAATAATAATAAAATAATAACAAAAGACAACAACAAATTTTTTACATGGTTCGGAACTAGGATTCCTACTCCATGGCGGTGTTATAGTAATCTACCTTCACTGTGAACCTCTCATTCTCAGTATGACACTGGAGGTGGAGAAACCTCTTACAATAAGAGCTTATAACAATAAGCAAAGAAATATAACCAAATACACTTAAGCAAATACGGAAGAAAACTTTAGAAATTGCTTGGATGCTTGAATGTTCTTTAGTTGCTTTGGGATGCCTTTGAAGACCTTAAATGCACTAGCACTTTGCCTCAAGATCGCTCAAGAACCGCTTTGGCTTCAATCCTCCACGAGCTCCTCCTTTTAATCTGCATCGGGTTGGATTTTCGCCTGGCAGTCGACTGCCAAAAGTCCCCAGTCGACTGTCCACTTATCCATTGTCTCACAACGGACTAATCTACGTTGACATTCTGCCCAACATATACCTGAGCAGTCGACTATCATTTCTTTAGTCGACTGCCCAGTTGACTACCAAAGCTTCTGTGTTTTGACCACAATTCACTAA
>JBAMHZ010027148.1:0-18699 GCA_037177395.1 Alpinia galanga
TGATATGATATAACTGGTAAACCCTAAACCTTGAGTTTAGGGGTTTAGGAGAGTTCAGTGAGGGTTCAAGTGTGACCAATTAACTAGTATTACTGTAGCATAATATAGAAGGTTCCGTAGTAAATTGATAATGGTGATTAGTCGACTGAGATTATTGTAATAGAGCACAAAATACTTAGGAGACAACTGATGGATTGAGGCAACCAACTGATGCACTGTAACACATACAGAATTAGACGTGGATCAAGATGTTAAATTGATAGACAAAGTAATGGTTAATCTACAAAGGACCAGTCGATTGGTATGTAAGTCCAGTCGACTGATCCACTAAAATCAGTTCGACGACAACTCTATAAGAAAGTTTTTCATGGTGACTTAAAGACGTCGACTCTTTAATATCATGAGAGACTTTGCACATCATCGACTCTTTAATATCTTTAAAGAGTACCCCATCCTAAAATGTTAATCACTTAGGAGGACATCTCGATAGATGCACATCATGGACCGCAATACTGCAGGCTATAGGCATGGGGTACTCTAGTTCCAAGATTCACAATTATGATCATGAGAGACTTTGCATTAATAATATGGTGAAAACACAAGTGGAATTGCTTTAAACTAATCTCAAACAAATAAAAAAATGTTCACTGTATATATAGCTTATCATTGGGGAAGAGTCACCCCTCTAGTCAACGTAGTTCACTAGACAACATTATGCAGGCAATCTTAAAAGAGATTAACTTTACAACAATTTGATGGATCACAACTCAAATTGCTAGACCAATCCGATATTCTTTTTGGTTGTAGCCAATCACAGATTCTATTTGATTGTGTTGCTCGTAAAGGACATGGTAAGAGGTTTCTTCACCTCCAGGAAATTTTCATGAAGGAGAAAGAATAGTGATGATACCGTTAAAAGCTAGGCCGTAGAGTAGGAATCAAATATTTCGAACAATATAAAATTTGATGTGTTGTGCTTGTCGTGTTTTGTTTCTATTTCTTATTTCTGTTGTACATTAATCTTTTGTAGACGAGATGCAATCGGCGATCGACAACAAATGTTATTCGCCCTCCTTCAAGCATATATTCCTTGTAATTTTTGAATAGCTTGTCTTTTAGTTCATTTTTGCAAAAAAGGTGATCATATGCCTGTTTCATATTTCCAATGAATAAATAACCGATCAGTCTTTCTTCCTTTGCCATCTTTTCAGATATTTGATTCTCATAAAAGATTGAGTGGTAGAAGCTTTTTTTACCTCTCTAATAGCCAGTTGTACAAGTTGCATATGCTCATTAATTTGGAACTGTAACTTGCTGTTTTAGTCTGATTTTTATTTTATTTTATTTTTATTTCTAGCCCAGAGTTGCTCCTCATTTTGGCATCAGTTGGAACCCAATTACATCTTAATTATAAACTTTGCTCTTTTTTTTAATCTATCGAGATGAGCAAATTGCTGTTTGTTTATATCTATGGCGTGGATAGGCAGTGCCAAATAGTTGTTTGTTTACTTCTGTGCTAGTGCAATTACATTCTTTTACACAATCTTACTCACAAGTGAATAATAACTACTGTCCTGAAGCTTCGACCATTTTATTAAATTAAATGTGCCTGTCATTATTAGTTCTTAGCTGGTTGTATGTTATCAGGTGTGTCCTATAACCTAGAGAAGAATGATAGTTCTTATCGAATAAAGATATCTGCAAATGCCACAAAAACCATTGCAGACTTGAGGAGGCCTCTGGAGCAGTTGATAAGAGGCAAAATAATTTTTCATCCAAGCCTCACCCCGGCAGTCTTACAGCTTGTCTGGTCTCGTGACGGCATGACATGCATAAAAGCTCTCGAGCAGGAAATGGGCATTCATATTTTATGTGACCGGCATAGCTTAAACGTCAGAGTTCTTGGTCCACCAAGGGAAGTATCTGCTGCCGAGCATAAGTTGGTTAGTTTGTTACTTGATCTCCATGGGAACCAGCAACTGGAGATCCATCTTCATGGGCGTAAGCTCCCACCAAACTTGATGAAAGAGGTGGTCCACAGATTTGGAACAGATCTGCAAGGGCTAAAGGACAATATGCCTGAGGTTGAGTTAACTCTCAATACCCGACGCCATATCCTCTCTGTACGTGGAACCAAGGACCAAAAGCAGAGGGTTCAGGACTTGATCACTGAGTTAGTATTAGCTATAGATCAAAATGGTGTAATTGAGAGGTCATTGGAATCTTCATGCCCAATATGCTTATGTGAACTGGAGGATCCTTATAAACTTGAAGCTTGTGGTCACACTTTCTGTCGTTCTTGCTTGTTGGATCAATGCGAAACTGCCATGAGATCACGTGACGGTTTCCCCCTTTGTTGCACCAAGGAGGGGTGCAAGGAGCTAATCCTGCTGATAGACCTCAAATCTTTATTATCATCAGAGAAGCTGGATGAGCTATTCAAAGCGTCTTTGAGTGCATTTGTGATGTCCAGTGATGGTGCTTATCGCTTCTGTCCAACGCCTGACTGCCCTGGAGTGTATCGTGTTGCCCTTCTGGATGATGAGGTTGGGCCATTCGTCTGTGGGGCTTGCACAGCTGAGACATGCAGGAAGTGCAATCTTGAGTACCATCCTTCCATTTCCTGCGAGACATACATGGAATACAAGGAGGACCCAGACCTGTCACTGGTTGAATGGGCCAAGGAAAAAGAAAATGTAAGCAACTGCCCGGGATGCGGGTGGACAATTGAGAAGACTGATGGCTGCAACCACGTTGAGTGCAGGTGTGGACGACACATTTGCTGGCTGTGCCTGGATTACTTCAAAAGCAGCGATGAGTGTTATTCACACCTCAGATCTATCCATCAATCCTACTGATTTAATACCTGTGGTACGTGTAGATATGTAAATATTACATATCCCCTATATGTCTGTACATTAGCCTCCAGGACTCTAAATCTGTAGCTTACTAAAATCTCGGAGATTTATTTTAATAATATTTAATTCTCTTTGCAATCATTTTACAAGTCATAGGCTAGAAGATGTCATGTGTGATTTTCCATGTTTGTTAAACATGCAGCCCGGCTCAGCCACTCTTGTTTGACTACAGCAAATTGCTTATGTTTCTGCTTTTAGTGGATATTTGGTTAGAAAGAGGAAGGTTTTACTTCTGGAGGGGAGTAGCACAAAAGAATCATTTTCTGCTTCACTAATTTGTTTGTGTAAATAGGTCTATTCTTTCTATTATTGATGTTATAAAGCTAGTTTATCAATTCCAATGTACCTAGATGCTGATCCGCTATAAATGTTTATGCTACATTTCTTTGTTTTGGGTTGGTATTTACCAATGACCACCTTTTCTTTAGGCTAACCATGTTGCTGTTGACGTTCTTCTCTTCTGCATTAATGGTGCGACTCCCTGTGTGGCAAGCAGCTGATGGGTTCTAGTGCTATTAATCACGTCTTTACTAAAGCAAATCATAAGCTGTTGGAGATCGATTTCTCTATTTTCCAGGTTGATCATTTTCATTCTAACTTGCAGATGAATGAAATAAATTAATATAAATGATCATAGGTAAATTACGATAGTAAGGGACAGTATTTTCACATTTACTAGGGATAGCTCCAGTCAGTTTTATCACCAACTTTATATGATAGCGGATTGTACCATAACCAAGACCAATTAATGTTGACAAGTAGCGAGCATATGTAGTCTTTAGTTTTTCTTCTGGAAGAATTTCAAAAGATTGTTGAAATTTTTTTCATAACCTCGCTCCTTCAGCTATGACTTTGGGTATCTGACCAATCCTTCCCATAGCTGCATCAGCAACACTGGGGCCCCTCTTCTCTGAAATAAGAAAAACAAATGCATAATTGTTCAAACATGACCTAATCAAGGTTACTCCACAAACCATCCAGGCCACAGAAAGTCAGAAATATAGAGAAAAAACATAGTAAAAGTAAATGTAGAAAGATGTTATTGGCTCATATTTCAAGTATGCATAAAGGATATGAATGATAGCAACTATAAGAAGTCATACAAAAAAAAATAATTTAAGCTTCAAGTACTTAGATCTTATCATATCAGGAAGATATAATTTAAGTCAAAGCATCAATTCATACCAAACCTACTCCAATCAACTATCACCATATGATACCTACCTACAAGAAGGCAGCAAAGATGGGAATAAGAAAAGAACTAAGATGTTTCTTATGTGAAGGATCTTGCATAAGGTTATCAAAACAAATTTGGAGCGAACCTCTTCTAATTAAAAACTCAGTTGAAGTTGTTTCGTAAACAAATGTAGGTTCCCATCTTATATTGATGGCGATGAATAAATTCATATGTATTTCATTCTATTAAGATTGAAATGAATTTGTTATGATATGAGTTATCTGGCACATTGATTACAGCATCATATTCATTTTGTGTATCAATGTGACAAAAATTGTGATTTTGATGATTGTTAGGTATCTCTCTCCGCATTAAAAAAAAAAAAATTATTTCCTATGTCACCGTTGAGATTACATTCCCTTCAACCTTTTTATTCAAAGTCAATCGTCGTTTTAAGAGAACTAACATTGGGAAAATCATGAATTTGGACATTGTATGGTTACAAAAGAAGTCCACTTTTCCTCTGTTTATTTTCTTCCACTTCTTAATATTTTTATTTTATTAGAAATCAAGCATACATGCAAACATAGGTGAAAAATACATTCCATAGAAAGAAAAACACAGTTCAATTCTCTGAGACATAGTTTGACGATGAATTTTAAAAAAAATTCATAAGGATAACCCTCTGTGCTAAGCTGTGACAGTGACGGAGCTACTTGTTAGCATTCTCTACTTGTTCCCGGTCTACTGTCCACCGGAGTGTCAACGACTCCGTCAAAATCTCATCGCGACGCAACACAATGCTCATCTTTCATCTCTAACTCATCATCGTTAATTGATCGCACTCTCTTGCCCCATCACCTCTCTTTCCTCACCCTCCAAACTCGTTGTGGCATTGTGTCGAGTCACTAACAATTATTTTCTTAAGAATCACAACCTTTTCAAGACTATGGTTATCCTCAATTACCATCCAATCCTAACTTATTCGTATCAGAATTTTGCCCTTAATTTTAATTGTAGCACATCATGTACTCACACCATCAAGATATGCTTTGCTTTAGCTAGCTAGCATCCCATACTAATTTTTCTCACGATTTCATCACATAGTAAAATCTGACTCCAAGAAAGAAGCTTCTCAAATGGTCACCCATCAACTCATATATACTATTCTTTTGGAGGTTCAAACAATTCCACCAAAAAGCCTCTTGTTATTGAGAGTACATATTTAATCTATTTATAACAAGTAACAGTACCTATTAGCTAGCTGCTCACATTTCTCCCGCTTCAATGTTCTTATACATTTCTACTCATGCATCTTACAAGTTTACTAGGAATCGCACCTTGTTTAGGGTTTAGGAAACAATTAGTTCGATATAAAAAGGCCTTGCTCAAGGCATACATGCAAGACGACTAACTATTCAAATTAGACAAGTAAATTCCAATTCCATCTTATTTTTATTCAGAACTGCATATTTCCAGTTGCTAATATGCCATTCAGAGTAAAAATAAGGCTTGATACTTCGTGAAACCTGCCTTAGTCTTCAACAAATCTGTATGACCACACTATGTTCTCATACAAAATAAACAACTTTTTGATTAACTCTAATACGTGCCTTTAAGAAAAAAACTATATTAGCAATCCTATCCGGCAGTAGTTTGCAAACAAATGCCTTTGTAGGCCTCCTTTTAACCCAAAACAAAAACAAATTTGCAAAAATAAGATCGAATCTTCACTACAATCTCAAGCATCAAAAATCAAAGGCAGAAATACGATACGCATCTGTTAAACATAATCGGGATATATAGATAATGCACTCACAGTGTGCCTGCTTCCTTCTTGCCCATCCTAATCAAGAATACACGTGAATTTAAATGTTACAAGCTTTGTTATTAGCGTCCAATTTCCAAGTTGCACATCTCAACCGCCGCGACAGGTTCGCAGTTAGGCCGTGATATATGTTTCTACGGTAAAGATGCATATTTGAAGGATCGAAATGTTCGTTGCTCTTGTAGAGGAACCTTTTATCGTTACGTATTTTCGGATGCGGCGTCTTGAGCTGCCGCATATTTAAAACGGCATGAATTTATAACGAGTGCGTTATAGTTTTAAATCCGAGAGACATCCTGCTAATAAAAAAAGATTCCGATTTATACTGTATAACAATCTATATATGTATATCGTTTCAAATTAATAAATAAAATTGTACGTTAACATTTAAAAAGAATTATGATTACATGCGTTGATTTACAAAGTGTCTCCAAAATTGCAACAATAACAAAATTCAAAGATAAACATTTTGTTAATTTTTTTGTTTCTTTCTTTTTCTTTTTTTGACATGATTTATTCTATATGTTTGAGTGAATGTCACAAAATGATGCTACACTTCTTTAAGGCAAAAGGAAAAAGGAAAAAAAAAAGGCATTTAAAATTATAACTATTTCTTTCACAAAGCTTGTGCACTCGACGTTCTATCATCCCAAAAGAATAGTGTAGTTGATGAAGGTGATATGAATTGCTATAATCTATCAAAATGCAACCATGTCGATCGGCCAATGCATTTTATGCCAATATATGAAATAAAGTGATGAAACCAAATTATTAACTTGTCAAGAACATTTCAAAATATACACATATGTACTATTATGACGAATCAAATAGAGTCTCTTTTTTTCTTTCTTACTCTAACTAGAGACCTCTTCCAAGAGTTTATATCTTCTTACTTTCGCCTTGAAAACTTGCCGTGCCTTGCCCAATCTAGGGGAGATCTCTCCGGTTGATCTACTCTTATCGGTGACATCAGAGGCAGATCTATTCAATAGCCTTGGTTTCTTGATTGGATTATCTAATTGCGATGAGAAATGAAGTCGGTGAAGCTTAACTGCTGAGCTAGTACTACTACTAGCATTAGTGGTGGTGTTTGTATTGTTATTGTTAACCTCTCTATTGTCATTATCATTACTGTCGTTGTTGCCGGAGGAAGAAATGTTTGAGGCATTAATATTGGAATATCCTTCTTTGACAGCTTCTTTCCTAGAAGAATTTGATCCCTCTCTCAAACACCAATTGCAAAGTGTATAGAATTCGACATTAGGGTACTGGTTACTGCAATATCTGTTGACATAAAAGTAAGCCGGATCAACATAATCCTCATATATGATCATTATTATTGCACTAAATCCAAAAACCAAACCTACCTTTGATCAACATAATCCTCGTTTATTAGCATGAATTTTCTAAAAGTTATTTTCAGAATCATAATTATTCTCCGGATTGATTGATATATGGATCAATTATTTAATTTGTTTGTTATATATGAAAACATCCAACACAACGCATATAGTCATCTCTCTTGCAGATGGAGCTACTTAATGGATCGGAAAGATCAAATTTCCCCCCGCTTAGTTCTGCTTTTAATCTGATAAGAACATGTTCTTGGCAGAAAGATTAGAAGGCAGTATGGCAGAGGATTACCTGTGCTGCGACCTCACGAGGCAGAGCTTGCACCGGAAGAGCTCCTGGGTCAACCCCTCATCGCCGCACATGCAGCAGACCGCCGGCGGCTTCGCCGGCGATGATGGCCCTCCCTTGTTCGCCATCGGCGTTGGACCAACAAATCTTAAGTAAAAATCCGATCTTGGCAAGGGAGAGAAGTTGAAAATCTGATCTTTTTGCCGCTCGAGGAGGAACAGAGAAGGTGGGGAAAGGAGAATGAGAGAGGGATGGGGATGGATTAGGAGGAGGAGGAGGAGGAGGACCGGTTGGGAGTGGGGGGACTTCAAGACGAGGAGGTAGCTTTCGGAGGTGGGAGATTGTGGAATTCTCGGCCAAGATTGTGGGCTATTGATTTGGTGAATCAGAAGAATTTTTCCATTTTTTTATTAAAAGAAGAAAGAAAGAAAGGGAGATTGGGTGGCATTAAATGGATGTTTGGAGCAGAAGGCGTGGTGGCTTTGTCAGAAAATGAGGGCAAAGACTTTGGTTACTGAAAACGTTTGGTGTTCACACTATTTCAACTATTTTTTTTTAAATCTGCTTATTGATTTTTTTTGTTTCTTATAAAATAGTGGATTGTAATTCTGATGAAAGCCTCAAATGCTCCATTTGATCACTCAATTTGTACAATTTTAGTTAGGTGAAAGATGATTTGAAACACTTTCCATGGCATTTTTAAACTTCTAATTGAGTATCAGATATATGAAAGGCAGTAACATTGGAGCCCAAGGATTCTACTGCCGTTGAAGCCTATAGAAACAATTAAAGTCAATCAAACATTTCTGATAACTAAGCCTCATCTTTATCTGCAGGAAAACAAAAACAAAAACAAAAAAAAACGTTGAAAATCAAAAGATTGCTGCAGCTAGAGATTTATGGGATGGGATTGGATTCCTTGTCAAAAGTCATCTTCCAAGTTGCAATCAGACAACTCGCAGATTTGGCTTTCCAGGCGAATAAAAGTAATTAAATAACTGTAAAAAAGGACACACCCAAATCGCCCAATTAATTTACGAGAATGATCAATCTTGTCCATGGTCTTTTCAGGAATTCACCTTTAACAACTGAGTTGAAAAATATCAGAGTCCCAATAAATCTCTATTAATCATCTGAATAAATAAAAAAAAGTACTTGTAATTTTTTAGCGGGTACCATGCTGATTTGCAAGCGGTGCTGTGGAGGTTCTCGTGTCTTAATTAATTTTATTGATTTCTATCTAAACGGTGTGACGGCATCTGGAGGTTTATGACGCGTTTCCTTCTCAGCCGACGAAACTTCATTTGGGAACTAAATCTAACCTATTCCTGATTGCCAGTATTTAAATGGCTATGGTTCATCCTAAATACTATGCAATTTTAAAATTGTAGTTGTTGTCGAAGCAAGTATCTGCAATCAGACACAGACGGTGAATTAATTGTTTAGTCACCTTTTTGGAATGTGGAGGTGCCATTCCAAAAGAGATTAAACTCTTTTGTTTTTTTAAATGATATTTTTCTACTCGAGCGTTTATGATTTTTTAACAACCAAACTTTTGACGACTTGAATTCTTAGAAAGGAGAGGAAGAAAAACAGAAGTTGGATTTTTTTAAAGAGTCGACAATGTCGTTCGAGGTTGATTTTAAAACTCTCTCCAAAAAGAGACGAAAAGCTTATCAATCTTACAGATAATGGCCTTTTACGATTTGAGAATCCCAATTTCAGAATATGAAATTCTCCTATTGATCCCAAAAAGTTAATATATGTATATATAAATTCACTTCTCTAAAATTTGCTCTAAATAGTATTTACGTTAATATAAAATTCAAACATAATCAAAAGTTCTACATCTCAGGAAACAGTAGGACATGGATTATGACAATGTTCGATACTAACTGGAGCCATATACCTTTTGTTTCTCCACAAAAAAAAAAAAAAAAAATATCATACAACAAAGCACACGCATAGCCACATACAAATAAAGATATCGAAGGCCAGCAAATCTGTTTCCTTCAGGGAGATGCCAACTGCAAGCAAGTCAACGTGAAGAAGACCTGTGGCAGCTCAAGTCTAAGACGACTTAACCTGTTGAGAAACAATGACCACAAACCGTCGCATGGGGATGTGAAGTCTTAGCAGAAACATTCATGGGTTGACAATATCTGCCACACAGGTATCACGCTATCAAAAAGTCGTCCCTCAGAAATTTGCCCTATGACTAGCTGAACCAGAACCAGAACCAGAACCAGACCTTCCAACAGGACAGCGACATCCACTTGTGAAAAAGGAACCGATCAGTGGAGACCACAACCTCATCCAGCCCGAATGCCTTTGTCTGCAAAATATTCTAAACAATGACCCCCAAAGAAGGTAAATAATGAATGAGCCTGCCATCCCCATGTCAACAAAAGCAACACATCCTCCACGACTCACAGAAAATCATTAAAGTTGCACTGCATAACTAGACTTCATTCTTTCACTGCGTTTCTATTCTACTGTCTAAAGAAGCCCACTCACCAAGATAAAGTCAGAATCACCACGACATATATAACAGGTGCGCGTAGGCCTGCTTTCTGTAGACTCATCCCACACGCGCACTCCTAGCATAAACCATCATTTCCTTTTGGTCAAAAGAAGCTTTGCAACAATTTGGAATCCTCCCCTCGCACAAACAAACACTAAGGCATAGCCATGGTGTATTGGACCATCATATCCTCTATCCCCCACCATCAAGACCCAAAACTCCAGCAATGTTGAGATCTCTAGAGTTTGATTCACATTTTCAGTTACTAGAATTATGCAAGTGAAAGTTCTTCACTCTCCTCTTTTTTTTTTCATAACACCAAGAGAAGGTGTTCCATCAAAGTGGTACCCGCTACTACCAATGTAAACGATAAACTCACCTGAGATATCAGTAAGAAGACACTCATAGAATAGATTCTAAGGAAAACTTTCCAACAATTTGGCCTTCAGCTTAAGCGATTTGAGATAGTCGATGGCCTCATCAAGGACGGTGACTGCATCCTTGCAATTCCCTCCAGGGATGATCTTTCTCAGAATGCCAAGTGTTTCCTGAATTTTAGCTCTTTTGAATTGCCTGTTCTCTTCATTCTGATAAGGACCTACTACTTCAAAGCGGCTAGATGCAGTGTTGTTATCGTCCTCTTTGTCCCCATGTTCTGTAGGTATATCAGGGCAATGGAGTACTTGGGAGCTAGCAGTATCTTTGAGTGATGCATCAAATTCATCATCCGCATCAACTCTCCTCCTCTTTGTTGGAGGAACAGAGCTAGCTACCTCAGAAAAGGTCCTTTCCACTATCTCAGGCTCAGCTGGAGACTGTCCAGTGCTAGTTTCTTCATCGCCAATGTTGAAGTTGGAATCTGAATATAACAGTGCATCAATTTCCTCTGTGTCTTCATGCATCTCGTCAGCTCCATGCTCATTGGATGCCCTAGTTTCAGTATTTCCCTGCAGATCGAAACCTGGGCTCACAGAGTCAATGCACAGAGTAGGGCCACTAGCTGAGCTAAAGATGAAGCTCCTTCCATCTATTAGCTGATCAAAAACTAAGTATCTTTTATCTGAGATATACAATTCGGGAGCCCTGTGAGATGAGATCAGAGGAGGAATCAAAGGTGAGGTCTTCGGGATATTAGTATCAGTGTAGAAACCAGGGAAAGGTATTGAATAAGTTAGTGGAAAGCGACTAGTAGATGGATTAACACATGCAGTGGAGAGCATTGAAATGTTCTGAGGCCTGGTAACAAATTGTGTGTTATTTCCAGCAGAGATCATGCTACTAAATTGCCAAAGTGTGCACTGCGAATTAATCTGGGGATTATTTTCTTGTTCCATCAACAAATGCCCAAACAGTCACCTGAAAACAAGTATTAGCTGATTTAGATATATCCAAGAATCAACTATGATGGGCAAGATGAATCAGAACTTAAAACAAAATTTATGTTTTACCTCAGGCAAATGGTAATGCAAAATTATTCACACAACCCTACCAAAACAAGAAGACAAAAAAACCAAGATTTTTTGATTGAAGATGAACTGCAAACGAGAGGATAATTTACGTAACAGGCTTCAGGAGGTGGCGGAAGTATTCAGCCTGTTGAAAATGAATATATTAGTCAAGCCCATGAAAATAGCTTCTTTTATTATTATTGTTATTATTATTTTTCAACAATATCACAGCAGCCAATTGAGGGTTTTCAATTTACCTGGCAATCTTGCAATGGCTGGAAGCAAGCAATGACCCTAATGATTATCGTGGCGCTACCAGCAATTCCATTCTCATGTTTTAAAGCTCGGAATACAGTTCTTGTTGCTGCTTGACACACCATTCCTACAATTCTCTCCTCTAAAAATGAAACAGACCACCAAGAAACCGATTGAAAGCACAGTGAAAACCAAAGGAAAGGAACACAAACGATACTTGAACAAGAAAAGAGTTGCAGATTTAGGAGGTAAGATGGAGGAGGTGCGCAAGCCAATAGAAAACCTTGAGGTTCTTGCTATCTCAAATGAAAGAGGCCTTTGATGCCTAAACAAGTAAACTAGAACCAATTCAAGAGAGCATTTCAAGGAAGGGGAGTTTTAACACCTGACCAGAAAGGAGAATGCAAATGGAAAAAAACAGAGGAAGAAGAAATGATTTACAGAATCACCCTACAATACAAGTTCAAAGAAATCAGTCTGCGGTAAACATCCACCGATAGACTCAGCCACAGCATACTGCTCTAAATTTTTTGCTACCAAAATTGAGTATTCCACCGCTTCTCACAGCTTGTAACTCCTGCAACAACAATCAATCTCAAGACCAAACTTATAGAAAAAGTAGACAGTAAAACAGTTGGCTGTTCCAAAGCACAGTCAGTTCTCAATTTTGTTCCAAAGTAAACGAATACTCGAAAGGAACCACACAAAAAAAAGGTGAAAATTTGCAACTTAATCTCCATAATCTGGAAGGATAACTAATAACTCGAGGAGATATTTGATTATTACCAAAAAAAGATCAAACACATGCAGTCGAACCTAGAAAATATTAGAAGCAATCGCCGGGTAACAACTGCTTCGTGTATAACAAAGTAAGTTCCTTGGAATCATCAACTTACATGAAAGATCTCCACGAAGGCAATTGTTGGAAGGAAACCGAAGTCTATGTTGATTTGAATTATGAGCAACTACGAAGAATTCCAAGTTTAAATTGAGCAAAACGCTAAAGGGGTAGGGAAAGTGAAAAAAAAAAAAACAAGAAAACTCCCAGATCAACAGAAAATAAAGAACAACACATATCGTACCAGGAAAAGTTTGAACAAAGACTCGATTTTTTAGCACGGCATTAGTCATATTTCACCAAATCAAATAGACTCCACAAATCGCTTATAAGATTAAAACTGGTTCAAGAACCAAAAGCGAGATAACTTGAGATACCCACAACCTACACCACAAGAGCTCGACTAAAGACGCAATTTTCTCGGGGAATACCGCGGATCTTACCCCTCCACGTCGATGCCGAACACCAAAAGCACCGAATCACACGCGCTGATGGGAAGAGGTCGAGCGCGCGAGGCAACGATCACGAGAGAAGGAAAGGACGAATCTTTCCTTCGTGGGCACTGAGCGATCACGAGGGGAGGAAGCCCAGAGGCGTGGCTCTTTATGGAATTCTAAGGACTAAAATGCCCTCCCTGGTTGACCAAATATACTAGTACTTTAATTGTACAATGATGTAGTTTTCGATTATTTGTTGCCCTTTCAGATGATAATCTTCATAAATACGACGCGGTCAAAGAACCTGTTGACCCGAGTTGAGTTTGTTGCGACAAACCATAGTTGGAACGGTGCATTTTCTGTTTTGCCCTCACCTTTTTTGTTGTATTGCAGAAATACCCATGAACAAATTGACATTAAGAATATATAATTTTAGGCTAGGCTTACATTTTTTTATATTACATTTTTCACTATGATTCAATGCATTTTCCTTTTGTTTTTTCTTAAAAATAATTGGCAAGAGAAAAATAATGTATTTTGACTGTGATTATGCCGCATCAGATTTCCACTGAGGTTGATACAGTGGACACGAGGAATATGAGGAGCTCAAACTTAAAAAAGACTGAATCCATTATATATATATAAATAAATATATTTAAAAAAAGGATGAAAAAGGGTTAGAAACAAAAATAAAGAAAATTATAAGAAAAAAGTTGATTCATTAGACAAAAAACTGGCTTCAAAAGTTAATAATAACAAGTCTCTTTTATCTTAAAAGGTTAAAGTACAGTACCCAAAATGCACTTTATGAAAAGGCATATATTCTTCTTGCTCTTCTTCTTATCTCAATTTTCTTTTCCCTAGCAAATGCATGTTTTGTCATTTTATTTAAAAACAGTTACGTCACAAGCTTAATAATTTCAAGTTTTGCTGAGAATTTGCATGAAAATTGGTTGAATTACTTAGAAAAATGATAAAATCATATGTAAATTCAGATTACCATGTTTATTAGTTTGGTGAAATTTTTTTTTTAAAAAAAAATAAAATCATAGAAGCAAATTTTAAAAAAGAAAAGAAAAGAAATAATCTAATGCATTTTTTATTTTGTGCTCCTTTGACTGGCAAATAATAATCAACAATCTACAATATTTTGTACAGCAAAATATTTTAAGGGTTCTGATCACCCTCACCCCATGAGCAAATGGAGACTACCAGCGAGCCCAAACCACCAAAAAGAACAGGCACCATATAATAACAAAAGATGCATGTGGACAAACTTAATTAAAGAAAGCATGGTATGATACCAAATCTTGAGGCCTAAGGGTGAAAGATTTGCTCACAACTTGTTTAATCTCCCAAGGATTAAACAAAGTAGGTTTTAAATCTTTTTTTGGGGTCATGTTGCCTTTGCTTAGGGTTGAGGGAACAAAACAAAAGAGGGATTAAGGGAAGGGCTCCCTTGAGGTCTACCTGCACTCGAAGTGGCGTGGAGTACATGTATGTGCCCTACTTTTGGGGTTTAGGGTGGAGGATTATATCAGGATGGGCTAGTGTGGGTTCGATGGCACTAGGAACGTGTACCGTGTGTGGGGGAATTGGCCATGACGACGATACGATCGATGATGAAAACATAAACTTAAATATAATTTGATAAAAGAGCTGCCTAAATTTGAATTGAGTGCCTCTTGACGAAAGTCAGTAAATGAGTGCTCAAAATTCTACAAAGTCAACCTAGCGAAAGAGGGCTATTGTCAATTCTCCTTTTTCGTATGATAAGAACAGGTTTGTAAATACTGCAACAAGTTTCAGTGGTTGATCATCTGAAACTGACATTTTAAATGGAATTGCAACATCAATAGTTGACCAAATCAGTAAAGTTTGGCAGGGACATGAGGCACAAAACCATGCATGCTCAAGACCTTTTTCTCCTCTGTGTGGTTGGAGGATTCATAATGGAGGAGACTTGAAGGAAGGACCCTGCACTTTGCACGCAAGCAAAAGACACACACATACACCTCCAAGCTTTGCAAGCATGGTTTGTGGATTCTCCAACAGACACCACACCTTATTATTATTATTATTATTATTATTATTTTCTTTTACAAAAATATATTTTTTTTTAAAAAAAAAGTAGGGCAGGAAAAATAAATGCACCCACCATCACCATGCACCTTTCTTGGCCACCAGGGAAAGAGAGGAGGATGAAAGCTAAAGGAATTGGTGCGCGCGTGCACTGCATGCCTTACTTTGTAATAAACTCCAAAAAGAGATTTGAAAAAGGAAAAGAGAGAAAGGAGGACGGTGAGAAATGAGAATCCATGCTCCCATGCGTAATGCCTGGAGTAATGCAGCCCCACCGACTCCGATGACTAGTACAGTAGTACTAACATCGCAGTTCTTTGTTTACGTCCTATTAGTTTCACTTTTGCTCCATGAAAATCTTGCTCTGTGTGTTTTTCTCAAAATTTTCTATTATAATATAGGTGTTCGGATTTTACTCATTCTTTTGCTACGCGTAAAATATTCATTCAAACTCTATTCTTTTTATTATTTCTACCACAGTAAGGATTTCAATTCTCTCTTTCATTATTTTTAGACAATGAAGGAGGTTCAATAAAAAAGGATTTAGATCAGTGCAGAAGGGGAAAGCTAAAAAAATGAAGAAACATTTAGGGAGTTGTTGAAAGTTTAAAAAAAAAATAGATGAGAGAAATTTTAGTAGATTGTTGACAAACAAATTTTAAACCATGCATATTCAAGGAGTGAAAATCAGAGTCAAGAAACTTAAACCAACAAATGCCTAAAACAAGGATGACAACAATATTGAACAATGAGATGGTTCAAGGTTAGATTGCTCGGTTTGGATTTGTTCAAGGGCAATTTGGGTGGGGGGAAAAATGTTTAGGGGAGTCAATTCTAAACGAAAATATATAAAAAGCAATCAAGTGACATCAGGTATGATTGACTTGATCTAGCAGACAAGTTGAACTCAGTTTTAAAACCATGAGGGATGGCTATTCAACAAATTATGGCATTTTTATATTCAAATTCGATGGGGGGAAAAAAAACAGGTATCTATGCAACAAATTATGACATTTTAAAAATGATATGGTCAGGTCTACATGCATGTAAAAGACGTGGGTAGTGGATTAGGCAGGGGCTCGAGGAGAGATTATCATGGTCAATATAAGCTCCCCATCATCATCACACACGTGTGAGTGCTTAAGTGGATTTCTACGTGCAAAATTTAAGCTTGGCGTGGCATGATGGCGGATTACACAAGGCCATCGAGTAGCTTTGTTGCGAATAGATTAAATTGTAGGTGAAACTTTTGTTAAAGTGGCAATAATGAGAAACAGGGGAACAACCGTGTTATTGGTGCCCAATGTTTTGGAACATCTTATCACATTCTTAGAACCCGATGGGCTAAAAAAACATTAGAATGGCGATCCAGTTTTCCTAATCATCAAGACACATCTTAGGAAAAACCAATACCATTAGAAACATAACAAAACAAAAACAAAGCAACAATACACCAAGTTCTCATTCCCAGTTCCTCAAACCAATCTTTGGAAATTACCACGTTCTTCGTTCCAAAGGAACAGAAAACCAATTAACCATATGAAACCGAAAACAATTGACCACAAAGTAGACCCTGCGAACTCTCCACGTCGGGCTAAATGACAATGCACAGGTTATTATTGTTCCTGAGAGAAAGGCCATTGGACCTAAAACAAAACCATGGAGAAAATACCGAGAACAGATACAGTAGTGGCAAGTTAACGTTCTCTTTAACCTTTTTTACAATGGCAAGGAGAACACCTACATTGTCATTCAAGCAAAGTCATCTTAGTTTTCAAATTCCAGAATGGCTACAAACGGAATGTCTGGGATCCACGAACTAAAGTGATGGGATATTATTTAAGTGCATGGTAATGGCCATCTAAAATTTCAAACTAAAAAGGAGAAAAATCGTAATACATAAAGTATTACATGAGTTAAAACTATTAATTATGTGGATTATGCCAAAGAAAATTAGGGTGAAGATTTTATTTGAAATAGCTTTTGGCAAACTACAGTACAGAAAGTGCCATACTTGGATCAAGGCATTGTGCATGAGGCAATGATGATACTGGTCCAACAAGACCAACTTTACTCGCAGGATCATGAAACAGTGGGGACACAACATGCATGCACAATTAGGAGGAGATGTGAAGTAGGGTAAAGGTATCCCTGAAGATTTATTGACATGCTTCTGTGAATCATACTTCACGTGCTTTACATATTGCTAAACATTTTAATGATTAATATTGTTGCTGATGCCGAAGAGAGAAGTATTCATCAAGTAATGAACTAATAGCTGACACAATGCTAGTTGTTTTCTCATTATCAAGAAGATAGCAAATTCGTGCAAGTTTGTCTCAAAAGACATTTATGACCATAACAAAATATAAATATTCTTGTAAAGACTGTCATTTAAATACAAGTCCAAAAAAAGCACTAATAATTCCTAAAACATCATTACCTCTAGCACTGGCTTCCTTCATGCTTTGGTCTGCCATTACCAAGCGATAAGTGTTTACCGTGGCAACATTTCCTCAAGCACTAGTTTCCTTCATACTTTGGGTCTGCCATTACATAGTGATAAGCGATCACCAAGATAAATATAAAGATGCCAAGAAAATTGGCAAAGAACCCCAAGTCTTGATCGTCAATCATCTGCCAAAAAAAAAAGAAGAAAGTTATAAAAGTGGTAATTATCTAGGTAAGAGAAACAATATTGCATGTCAACATATAGTTGTGGGCCAATTCAGCCATGGGACCATAAAAGCTACTACTTTTATAACTGAAACTCTAAGAAGGCACACTGCATCGAGTTAATGTGGATTTGATGGTCCATTCTAACTGAAAGAGGCAGCAACATACCACATTACGATCACAGTAGCAAGTCACGAACAGTAAAAAAAATGGAAGTAGGAATTATCAGGATTTACGGTAAGTCTAATATTCTGTTGGAGGTAATACATCTGACATCCAGAAGATGCAAGGCCAAGCAGATGCAAGAGTTGGTTCTATTGAGGGTCATGATCACATGAAATATTCAATTCACAGGCAGAAGCAGAAGGTTGTTCTCAGCTCCAATCCACCAATCTCAGGTCCTATTTTAAAGAAACCCTATGATCATGACCTGACTGACTGACTTTGGCAAATGCAACATCAATTTCTAGCAATCCAGTAACCATTTAACATTTTAAACTTCTGTTCCAAAAAACCTTGAAAAGTAAAAATTGGCACAGTAAACATGTAGGAAAATTGAACTCAAAATGGAAAGTTATCCGAACAGCAAGATTATAGTGGCAAGACTGCCACTTGATTGCTTGGAAACACATTCTTCAACAACAAAATGCATGCACACTTATATTTGCGACACTTGCTATTTCTTGAGATCTACGCTGGCTTCCATACCATAATTAGTGATATAATACAAGTTATCCTTCTTCGTTCTTTATATTGCAAACATGTTATGTAGGATGCACACAATGTATTTCTCAGTATGAAAAATTCCAATTTATAGCTCAGGTGACCATACCTATGTGAAGTTTGCAATAACTCCTTTTGTTGACAACACTCTA
>JBAMHZ010027357.1:0-18690 GCA_037177395.1 Alpinia galanga
CCCCGAGATGAGCTCCGGGGAGGGCCCAACCAAATTGACAGATTGACTGATTATGATGTTCCCTTATTTTTTTTCTAGAGGTACCTCAGGATAGCACAAGAAAATAAGGTTTTTAACGGGCTCAACATTTTTAATGCAAAATGTGAGGTACCACGAATGTTCATATTTATGTGCAGAAAATATAACAGAAAATGCATGGTTGAGTTTGCAGTATTTATTGTACTTGCATATCTTTTATATGAATTAGTTATGTTTCGTGTTTAAGTTTAATGTTATATATGTTTCATATTTTGGTTTTGTTTCCTACCCCATGTTGTATCTGTATCGTTGATTTACTTGCTGGGTTGTGAACTCATGATTTCACTAAACATTTACAGGTAGGGAGCATAACTCACAAATTGAGGTAGAAGACGCGAAGGTGGTGTAGCCGAGGAGATGATGATGAGCGCGATACACACTCTCCGGAACCCTTAAGTACGAGATGTTTAGTTTGAATTGTGTTATCTTTAGTATAGAAATTGAAAACTGTATGCAAGTGTTGGTGTTTATGAATTTTCTTTTATGTTAAAGTGTTTTGATGAACACTGGAAGTTCGAGTTGAACGGAATAAAATATAATAGAATTTTCTATTCACGTTACGGGATGTTAGCATTATGGATTATAAGGGCTATGTGTAAGACTTATAGTTGTTTCAGAGTCTACTCCGATTCCAGTTGATGCCTGTCCGACGTCGGTCGAATTCCGATAGCAATTTCAGTAGAGGACAACGAGAATGACATTTCACGAGGAAATATTACTATACATTTCTCAATCACGCATGGTTTAATCGAAATTTGATCAGAGGAATGATAGTAGCAATCTCAATGGATTTAGGAGATGGATTATAGTACTCGATCGAATAATAAAGACATACAATTAAAATACTAGATATCTTTAGGTGTACACGATAATATGCACAATTTAGCAAACAATTATGACGTCAGAAATAACGCTGGCTGGGTTTTTATATTCTGCTGTCAATTTGAATGGAAATTGCTGTGGGATACGGTCGACATGATTCTAGTCAGATCTCTGACGGACCGTCCTTTAACGGCAGGGGGTACCGGCGCCCCGTTATCCGCGTGCTCGCCGGGGCAGGCACCCGTTAACTTTGGACGGGGCCGTCTTGTCGATCTCTCCGCCACCAGATGTGAGCGTAAGCCACCACCGACCGCAGCGCTTCCGCAATAAAATGATAAATCGCTTCGATTGATGGGGCGGAGCACCGGATCCGATTCGGTAACAAATAATTGCGTAGGCGGGACACGTGCCCGCAGCGGATCGGCGAAGCGAGGACAGGTACATTAGGACGTCCGCCATTGGGCCTAGGTGCGGGGCCCACGGAAGTGAGAAGGGGCAGCTGCCTCACGTTGCAACGGGCCCCGCAGAAGGGCACGCGTCGAGACGTGGGGAGGCAGGCCAAGCAATGGGCTCACGTGGTTGGCTTCTTGCTCGACGCGCCTTGTTCCTACAGGCCCATACGAGCGGGACGTGTCTGGGATGGAGTAGCCAATCTGCAGGGCTCGTCCCAGAACCGCGCCTACGCTCGACACCTGTCCCATTCGCCCACCCGGCGTGAGGCGTCTGAAGCGGAAGCCGTGGCTTTTCTCTTTCAGATCTCTCTTTCTTTTTTTTTTTGCTCGATTTATTTCGAGACCAAGAAGCGCGGACAATTGATACAGTCTCGCTCGCTTCTGGGGAAGAAAGACAGTGAGAGAGGGGGGAAGAGTAGGAGAGGCGTGGGTGCTTAGGCTTCCGTCTCAAGCTTCCGTCGACTTTTCAATTATTGAGGCGGTGGAGGTTCCACGAGATCCAGGGAACTCAGATTGCGCGATGAAAAGAGGTTGAAAAAGAAGGACACATCTTTTGTTCGGATTCTCGGGCATTCTCTTCGTAGATCCCTCCTCCTACGCCAAAAAAGTGGCTATTTGGGGGCTATAAGGAGGTAATTCCTAGGTTTCAGTTTCACTCCCATTCTAGTTATTTTCTCGTACAGTTGTTGAAATTGTTTGGATCATCGCAAATAAAATATCGTAAAGCACTTTCCTTTACTTAAAAAATTGTTTTTTTTTGTTCTAAATTTTTTCCTCTTTTTTGGTTAATGCTAATGTAGCAGTACTTTTTCTCTCTCTCTTTTTTGTTTGGATTACATGAAAGTTGTAATTTTGGTTGGAGATGAATTTAATCCCGCGGATTTCCTACCTCGTTCCTCAGATCTATCATCTATGGAAGGGGTTGGCTGGATGTTGTTGTCAAGTTGTTTGAGGCACGGGAGGCGGCGCCGTGGAACCCGTGAGACTCCGCGGCTGGAGATCGTTCGAGAGAGATAAGGCCGTGGCGAACAAGATTGACCTCCATCCAAGTTGATGTGCGCGTGAACCGTGAAGTGGGCACACACAAGGAGTGTTTACGGTCATTGGGTTCACCGAGTTCACTACGCTTGGGGGCGGGAGGGGAGGTTGATGGATGAGATGTCTCCAGCGCTTGCTTTGCCATCTCAACCGGGTAGTGGGAGTTGTGACCCTGCTTCAGTGGAGGTCACTTGCCCCAAAAGAATTGCAGAAGAGAAGGATGTGGTAGTTGATTCAATGGAATCGGCTGCTGCTGATTTGGCTGTTGGCCTTGAGCAAATAGAGTCAGCAGCCCTGACCTCCTTGGAAGAGGATGGAGATATGGATGCAGATGATCTAGAGATTCGAACAATTCCAGGGAGCGATGAGGAGGATTTGACGTCAATTGAGCCTGAATTGTCTGCAGGAAGCTCTTGTTCAGTTATTATTGACGGAACCAGTGTAAGCTGTGCAGTGGAGGAGTTCTCTACTTCAGATTCTTCTTATGAGCTCGGGACACCTACATCTGCGGATGCAGGGCACAACCTTAGCAAGATTGTCCCAGTGCGAGTTTTAGAAGAGCTGTCTGACAATCCGCTAAATGACCATAGTGCGGGCAGACCTACTGTTGAGTCTGAAGCTACTGGAAAACAATTGATTGGATGTAGCAAAGGTACACGGAATGTGTGTTTGAGAGAAAGTTTGCCTCTTTGGGGATGCGTAACGATATGTGGTCGTAGGCCAGAAATGGAGGATGCAATGATTGTGGTGCCTAAGTTCTTTGAAGTACCCCTTCGAGCTCTTATTGGTGATCAAGTCATGGATGGCTTAGACCCTGACACCATTCGCTTGTCATTGAACTTCTTTGGTGTGTATGATGGTCATGGGGGTGCCCAGGTACTCAACATTTTGGTTGAAACATTCACTTGTGTTCCTAAATACTGATTATGTGATTGTTATATGGACCTTTGTTTTAACACTGTAGGTTGCCAACTATTGTCGGGAGCGCCTCCACCATGTGTTGACAGAACTTTTGACAGATCTGGTTAACAATATTGGAGGAAAGAGTTGTAGTGATTGGAAGAAACTGTGGGAGAAAGCCTTTGTTGTTTGCTTTCAAAATATTGATGATGAGGTTGGAGGGAAAGAAAGCAACAGAAATATGGGAAGCACAGTTGATGCATTCGATAAAGGCGATCATCATTACTCCAGAGCACTATCAGAACCTATTGCACCAGAAACTGTTGGATCTACAGCTGTGGTTGCTGTTGTTTGCTCAACACACATTATTGTTGCAAACTGTGGGGATTCAAGGGCAGTACTTTGCCGTGGCAAGCAGTCCATTCCTCTATCAGTAGATCATAAGGTAAGATTGTCCTTTTGATTTTACTACAGTATCTGTTAGTTTTCTTTGAAAGTTTGTAACAAACCAAATTATCTACTTCATGCTTCAGCCTAACAGGGAAGATGAGTCTTTGAGGATCGAGTCTCAGGGTGGCAAGGTCATACACTGGAATGGATACCGTGTATTTGGTGTTCTTGCTATGTCACGGTCTATTGGTATATATCTTTCTCTCTTACTTGCAAGCACTGAAGAACTTTCATGATACTTTGCCTGTACAGTGTGGACTTGTTTCAGTTTCGTTATTGTTTCATAGATGTTGAATTTTAACATGGATGGTTTTTAGAGCCTATTTCGAAAACAAATATTCATATGACAATATCATGCACACTCTTTACAACTTTACTAGATATTTATTTAACAACAAGCCACAAGTCTGAATCCTTGGGGACCGGCAGTTATTTAACAGCTTGAGGTACTAAAAGCACAAAATCAAGACAAGATAAGCTGCTTTATCCAATCTGAAAGTGGTGTACCGCTGCTATTTCTACGAACATAAAGTTTAGGAAATTGTTGGATGCAAAGTGTCTAAATAAAATATTCCTATGTTACATGATGATCATGCAATCAGAGCAAAGAAGTTATTGTTCACTTGTTGCTATGGTAAGAATCTACCATGAGTTGGTTTATGTTTAGAGAGCAACCTTGAATTCAGACAATAATAGGCCTAGGGAATAGCCCCAAAACCCTTTAATACAAATTTTTCAATATTTCCTCACAAAGCTGCTAATTAAAAATGATAAAATAACCTTATGTTCATGCGAAATTTTGTTTTCATTTCCTTTCCTTGCTGACTTAAGAAATCTCAAGTTTCCTCATCTTGTTGGGTGTGAATGAGCCTGGGTATCAATATTTTCCTTTTTGCTTAAATTGTATTTATCTTAAATCTGTATTGTGCTTATCAGTAAAAGCAACATAAAGTCATTTTGGTTGCAATATGTAACTTCTGTGAAGACTCGAGTCTTAATCTCATTGAAAAATAAAAACCATGTAACTTCTAGTGAAAGAAACGATCAAACTAATGTCAATATAGCATTTTGTTGAAAATGATAAAAGCTAATATTTACTAAAAAGTATGATATTTGTTCCTATGTAATTGTTGGATTACAAATCAATAACTAGCCTTTGCAAGTAAGCAGTGTCAGCATCTAGTGCCCCACTCTTAATGTTAATGCCCTCAGATGACTAGGTACTTGCACCTTAAAAACATCCAGCCATCTTATTCTCTATGTTTATATTTCTCTTGTAATTCCTTGTCAAATGGTTCATTCAAAACTAGACAAACTAGACTGTTTAGTTTTGATGCCCTGAATAGTACTTTGTTCTTAGTATGTTGTTCACATTGCTAGATATGTAAGAAGAGCTTTTGGTATAGAGAGCTCCTTAGATGCAGCAACTTCTTTCCTTTGTTGTTTATAGAGCCTCGAAAAACTTATTATGCTCCTCCTTAAATGCTGCTGGTGGATTACGTTACACAAGACCACCAATATGAATTCTGATAGACTCTCTATCTTTCTATGATTATAATATGTTTGGTTCATGTAATGGAATTAATAAAGATAGTATAGCTATTCTTAAAAAATAGGAGGATTAGATTAGGAATATGTATTCTTTAGTTTGGTTCATGGAATAATACTTCCAAGATTCTTTTTTCATGTCCACAACAGTTGGTGAGAGAGATACAGCATAGTTGGAGGTCATATTAAAAGCCAGCATTGCTGGTTTGAATGGGCGTTGAAATTCTTTGTTGAAAACAGTTTGATTTTTCCATTGCCAAAATTTCAACCGGTAGTTCCAAATAAGAGCTTCCACTGTCAATTGACACTACTTGCTTGATAACTTTCTGGACTCAGACATGAGTCCTTAACACATCCCTCTTTGAAGAATTCCACCTCAAAATTTGAATTGAGATTACCCCATATATCCTTGGTAACTAGAAATTCCCTTAAAACAAACATACAGAAGAGCGGAAAATTTAGTTCAACGGTTCATAAATGGGCCTCGTTGCCTTGATCTGCGGCACATTTTGTATTAACTCAAGCACAATTTGTTTATATATAGTTGAAATTTTATATTCTGTGCATGGCACAATTCTAGCAGATTTAACCTGACATGACCTGTTAATTAAGCAGGTCATGTCTGGTTAGGTGATGTCATATGACATATTTAATTAACAGTTTGGCTTGTCATAAACGAGTTGTATGACACGACCAGTATAAAGAAACAGGTAAGGCAACCACAAATCACAACCAAGGCATATCAGTAAACAAAAAGATAATTATTACAATGTAAATGATTATAGAAAACAATAACAAGACCTCAAATATCTAGCCGTTGTTTTCCAATTTCAAGTGTCAAGCAAAATGTTGATCTTTGAGTAATGCCAGAGGAATCACAATAGCTCCCTAATATTTTTAACCTCTATGGCAATTGATTGGTCTATCAACAAAAAGACACCTATGAAATATCACTTTATCTATGATAGAGGATACTGTAACTGATTTTAAATAGTTCCACTGAGAATGGAAATCCAATTAAGAGTACAAATACATCCTCCAAAATTTTACTTAGAAAACATAAAGAACTATTAATAGTTTGCAAATAGTTAGCAAATATATTATCTTAAAGTCTTTGACATACAAAGTAAATAACAACTCTTTTCCCCCACTTTCCTCTTCCCCACACCAATAGCCATATGTGACTTTCTCCAAAAGATAAGTTAACAAACAATCATACACTAGAATCATAATATGCGACACAACACATGTGACAATATATCTAGAGAAGAAATAAGGGGTAAGAATCAGATATATTTCCAACCATTGCAATTCTAACATAAGAAGTCACTGACAAATTTGTCCAGTGATCAACAAGACTAAAGAAGTGCTGGACAGAGAAAAGACTAATTTGAGTAGAAGAAAGTAATCAACAGGATCATGGAAAGTGTCACAAATATTGAACTCTACTTGTCCACTCGTCCAACCTATTCCTCATGAAATATGTATATATCAAAAACAAAGTAACAGAAGGAGCTTGTAAGGTGCCTTGGCAGCACAGCATAATTTAAAAGAAAACCAGAGGTTTGGATGTGGAAAACAATACTTTGTGTCCACAATAAAAACCCTTTAAGCTGCAAAATTTCTAGGAGAGCTTCAAGTGTCATTTGCTTCTGCAAAAGAATATAAAGAATAAACACATCTTTTGTCAATTTAAACAAGATGTATGTAGAATGTAGAAGGGGCTGGGTACCAGCCTAGTTCTCTATCCCAAAATAATTGTCACTTGAGGGGAAGATATCCTTCTAATGTATGGCTATAATGAATCACCATGTTTGTTTACCTTGGACTAACAGACTCTGAGTCTCAATAATGCTATCTTTTATTCTTATGCATTTGCAACTCTTATGGTGGCCCCCTTTATCTTCAGTTGTCTGCTCAAAGCAAAGCAAAAACAACTGTGGTACCTTTCCTTGATTTTTAACTACTGTTTTGGTTTATTATGCATATATATATATATATATAGAGAGAGAGAGAGAGAGAGAGAGAGAGAGAGTTGCTATCCTCTTAAATGATTCATCATTTTGGGATAAAATGATTCATCATTTTGGGCTTCTCTCCAATTTGACATGGTATCATGTTACTGTAGTAGGTCGGTACTTTTAAGATATGATTGGTGTGAGAGCATGTTAAAGGTAGGATAATCGGTGCCTATTTGTCCCACGTAGATAAATGTGGTGGTTCATTGTGTATGTATGTATATATATTATATATTTTGGGATAGAATGAGTTTACCACAATTTAACATAGTGATGAAGGAAGAAAGGAATAGTGTTTTGCTGCCAAATATGGAGAGAAAAAAGGAGATATTGGTAATGGAAGTGGTGATTCCTACAACATGTGATAGGCAATACTTGGGAAGTGGATTCACATAGAAACATTATATAGGGAGAGATCATGTGAGCAAGAATTTCTTGGCATTTCAATGAAAAGAGGAA
This sequence comes from Alpinia galanga, assembly GCA_037177395.1. NCBI lineage: Eukaryota > Viridiplantae > Streptophyta > Magnoliopsida > Zingiberales > Zingiberaceae > Alpinia > Alpinia galanga. Next base: position 7,766 of record JBAMHZ010027357.1, read on the forward strand.
ATTGGGATTCGTTAGTAGACCAATGTAACTCGTGGCCATTGTCATACTCATTGGGATAGTGTGTTTTTTTACTTCTTAAATAAGAGTGGAGGAAGAAGGGGCTTCTACTTGAACATGTGCAGAAGAAGATGTAAAGGAATAAGGAAATGGAGGATGAAGGTTGAGAATGGAGATGGATATGCAAATGGTGGCAAAAGATGGAGATGGAGGATAGAGGCAATGCAAACAACACAACAGCAGGTGATGCCGGGTGGGTGCTTAGGTATCTCATGAAGTTGGGAGTGATTGTGGTCTCATGGGTTCTAGCTACAGCCAAGGGAGCCAAGGTTATGAGTAGGGATTTAGTGCTATGAATCATTCAGAATTTAATAAAGAAGGAAAGTCTTGGCCTAATGATAAAGTGATTGTCATATGACTTAGAGGTCATGGATTCAAATCATGAAAATAACCTCTTGCAAAGCAGGGTAAAACCGTGTATAATAGACCCTTTCTTGGGACCAGCATTGGCAGAAAGTTCATATACTGGGCTGTTCTTTTTTAATCATTTAGGATTTGAAAGCATAAATTGGTCCCAAGGTCTTATTTAAACAAGTTGTGTTTAAGCAGACTGCATATGGTCATGTTTAAATAGGCCCATTAAGTCAAGTCATGGAATCTGAAATGATCTATATATTTACATTACATGTAAAAAAGTAGGTCGAGTTGTACGAATGGATTTTATCATCTTTTTCCACACTTGGCAAGCAAGTTTTGGTATGACCCTTGGTCCATAAGTTGTCATCTCCTTTTTGCCATATCTGTAACAATTCTATTGTATGTCTATGGGTCAGGGTTCAAGGCTCCTTGCTTTTATCTCGGCAACAATCAAGTTTATTTACATGCCTACATCTTATGCAAGCTATAAAGTCCTTATACGTTTTTCAGCATTATGACAGCAATCTATCAAATTTTGTGTTTTTCATTTGAGAAAGCTTGTAATTAGCCTTCGCCTGGTTCAGAAGATTGGCAATGGTTGCAACTTTTATAATCATAGTGAATCCATTTACCATGACTACTGCCACTGCCTAAACTGTTATCATACTGCCCTTCATTAAGGCTAAAAACTGGAATAGTTATTGATGTATCTGATGTTTACAGGCGATCGATACTTGAAACCATGGATTATTCCTGAGCCAGAGGTTACCATCACCCCACGAGCAAGAGAGGATGAATGCCTTGTTCTAGCTAGTGATGGCTTGTGGGATGTCATGTCTAATGAAGAGGTGTGTGATGTTGCCCGCAGGCAGATTCTTCTCTGGCACAAAAAGAATGGCCCTGTATCGCCATCATCGCAGAGGGGCACAGCAGCTGATCCTGCAGCTCAAGCAGCCGCAGATTGTCTAACAAGACTCGCTTCCCAGAAAGGAAGCAAGGACAACATCACCATTATCGTGGTGGATCTCAAAGCGCAACGGAAGTTCAAAAGCAAGTCTTAACATTGCCGTTTCGACTTCGGAAAAGAAGCATGTGTACATTAGACTTAAGTTTAGTCAGTTAATATTCTGAAACACTATCCTCAGGTCCTCTCTCTCTTTGTTTGGGGCCTTGAGATTGTATGCTTATAGATATAGAACATTTCTAGCCTTGGCAAATCTAATGCAGGTACTTCCAATTGCTGGTGATAGGCCTGTGTACCTTAACTCTTGACTTAAGCCTGAGCAGACTCCGAAAACTGGTGAGGAAGAAACAATGCCGCACTTCTTGTATGCATCCGTCTGTATCAGTCTGTTTCAAATGTCCTTCAACGTGTCCTTCAATGTTGGATTCATAATAGTATGAAAGGAAATATATAGTCGACTACTATCTGATCATTATAATAGAAGAATCTTTTTTCATGGACATGTGCACTGTCGGAAATTAATTCTTATTCAATTGATGTAAATTTGTTATTTGATAATTATTGTGGCACGTCAGTAGTTTGTTTTGTTTTCTTGGGGCAAAAGTGATTATGTACGTTCTAAGTCTCTACCAGTGGATTTTATAGTCTACAGAGGTTTAAACGGATGTTAGCACGGTGAAAAGAATTGATCTTTGCTCTTTGGGGTAAGTTTATCAAATGGCCTGTGGAAATAGTTTGATTTGTTTCCTTGGGGCAAAAGATGATTACACACGCTCTAAATGCTTCTATCAATCGATCCTATAGCCAATGTAAGGAAGTTAAATTATGGGATGAGTACTAATATGACGGGAAGGCAAATGTCCCTGTAGGAGATCGATATTTGCTCCTTAGAATAAATTTGTCATCCGTGCTAGCCACCCGTCCCTTCCGCAGGAACAGGGACTGAGTTTGATTTATTTCTTTTTGTGCAAAAGGTTAGAATCCGCCAATTTAATAGCTTTTGGATCATTGTAAGAGAGGTAAATCACGGTGAGCTTTTGACCCTTGAGACTAGAAACCAGCACATGGAGAGACGACACTCTCGCGTTTTACGAAAAGTGACTTGTTGTCCATTGTGCAACATCTGCATACGCTAGCCACTAGGCCCTTTCCGCAAGAGCAAAAAGTCTGATTTGTTTCTTTTTTTTACTAGCATTAGGATATCCGAGCCTTCGTCCTGACTAATTCTTGAGGGTGTTCAGCCCGGCTCCACGGTCCTACAGGATTGTCCTTTAGCAGCTGAGTCAAAAGAGGTTAAAGCCCCAACGGATTTCCACTAATCACCTGGGTAAACCAAGGAAGCGTTTGCAACTTTAGTGGTCTAACCCGGACTCCACAGTCGCACCATCCCTGAAAGACTGTCCAACATTGAAACCTTACTTCATCCATCGAGCAAACTCTTGCACAGAGGGCCACTCCCATGGATTTTTCTGAAATTCGTCACCAAACCATGTCTCAGTAGAGGATCGAACTACATTCTCCTGTAGGATGTCTTTTCGCCTTTGCCACTGCACCATGCCTTTGGGGGCAAATCCGATTTGTTTCCTTTGTTGTGCAAAAAGTTGAAATCGGCCAACCTAGCAGCCCTACCAGCCTGTCTTTGGACCATCATAAGGGGAGGTAAATCACGGTGAGGTTTTGACCGTTAAAACTAATAACTAGCACATAGAGGAACGATACCTTCGCATTTGCGGGGATTGACTCATTGTCCATTGTGCAACATCTTTATGCGTTAGCCACTAAGCTCTTTCTGCAGGGGCAGTCTAATTCATTTCCTTTGTTGTGTAAAAGGTTAAAATCCGTCAACCTAGTGACCCGCCCCTTTGACCATCATAAGGGAGGTAAATCACGATGAGCCTTTAGCCTTTAAGACTAGTAACCAAAATATGGAGGGATGATACTTTCGCATTTGGAGGGGATTGATCCATTGTCCATTATGCAACATCTTTATGCGCTAGCTATTGGGTCCTTTTCACAGGGCCAAGTCTGATTTGTTTCCTCTTTTTTTTGTTAGCACCAGGGTGTCTGAACCTTCGACCCGACTAATCTCTGAGGGTGGTCAACCCTGCCCCACGATCCTTCAGGATGTCTCTTCAACAGCTGAGCCAGAAGAAGTCGGAGCCCTAGCGGATCTTCACCAACCACCTGGGTAAATTAAGGAAGTGCTCGTAGCTTTTTTAGCGAGTCAGCTCGGATTCCGTAGTTACGTCATCCCTTAAAGGTTGTCTAACACCGAAGTCGTATTCCATTCGCCAGGCAAACTCCTACACAGAGGACCGTCTCCATAGATTTTTCAGAAATTTATTGTCAAATCGTGCCTTAGCAGAGAATCAAACTGTGTTCTCCTGTGAGATGTCTCACTGTCGTTGCCGCTGCACCGTGCCCTTGGGGGTAAGTCTGATTTGTTTCATTGTACAAAAGGAGATTTGCTAGCCCTCAGCGCCCCCCCCCCCCCTCCCCCAATCAATCGGTCCCACAGCCAATACGGAGGAGGTAAATCACGAGGAGCACTTTATGCCCAATCAAGGGCTAACACAGCAGGAGGACAAATATCCCAAAAAGATTTACAGTCTTTGGAGATTGACTCTTGCTCTATTGTTCCAAAGTCTGATTTGTTTCATGAGCTATGTCATAGATGATGTAATTAAGTGAATGATTCTTTGATCCGTATCAGATTAAAATTATAAAAGAGAGTGAATCATTCCTATGCAATTCCAGCAATATCATAGGTCTATTGAGGAGAGGAAAACTTGAGTGAAACTCATGACATGGTTGAGGTGATGAAAGTAAGCGAAAGGATAAGGAATCAAAATTTTAAAACATAAAGAGGTTAAATGAAAAAGGACTCCTTTATTATTATTTTTTGTAAAAGGCTACCCTCTTTAGAAAATAAAAATAAAAAAATAAAAAAATGGTCCTTCTTTGCTTTAAAAAAAACTTGATTTATGGAAGAAAAAAAATAAAAAAATTATAAGGTAAATTAAGGCATAGGGAAATATCTAATGGTTATGTTATAGGAGTGATTTAATTAAGTTTTAAGTAATTTTGATAAAATTGATAAAGAATAATTTTGATATAATATTATTTATGTATATTAATTTTGATTAAATTGAACTTATTTATTTTAGTAATAGTAGATTAAAAAATATTTTTGAAATGTATTTTTTTCAGTACAAAATGTTGAAAACATATTAAAAAAGAAGACATTGAATAATATTTTTATTTTACCATGCAGCATTGAATAAAAAATATAATTTAAAAAGGAAATTTTATTTTAATTTTTTAATTTTTGATACTAGATGTCTTTTTATTAATATTTTTTTTTCATTTTTTATTTATTAAACTTCAGGAAGACATTGTACATTTTTTTTGTGAAAAATAATCGAATGTAGTTATAATATTTTTATTCTTCTGTTTTTTAAAAAGAAGAGGCAGATGCTGTGTACAAGGGTGTCTGTTTTAAGAGTTTAAAATGGAGGGGTTTTGTGTAAATTAATCTTGTAATAGTGCTTTTCTAGAAATTTCCATCGCCGGTTCGATTAAACCCTAACAGAGGAAGAAGAAGTGCACGACCCGAAGGCCGCCGCTCAGAGCAGAGAAGGAAGAGATCGAGAGTGCGGCGAAGATGGTTTGGTTTCAGTGCGAAGACTGTGGGGAAAATTTGAAGAAGCCTAAGCTGCCCAATCACTTCCGAGTCTGCTCCGCCTACAAGGTTGTTGATCGCCCATATCGCTGTTATCAGCTCCGTTGCTGGATGCATTGTCAGTTTTCTCAACCTAACTTTGTTTTTCCTGCCAAATATTTCAGCTGTCGTGCATTGATTGCGGAAAGACGTTCGACCAAGACAGCGTGCAGAGCCATACGCAGTGCATATCTGAAGCGGTAATGCACATGACATCGTTTATTCTCGATCCATAGTATAACATTTTGGTGATTTTTCTTCATTTTTTTGTTTAGGTTGATCAGGGCCTTCTTTCAGGGCAATTAATCAACCTCTTATACTTTTACATAGTCTACGAGCAGTTCTTACCACTGTCGATATAATCGTTTGATGACAAATACTGTTAGAAGTTGTACTTTGATTCTACAGTTTTGAGTAACATGTTCGTAAATTACATGCGAGATTGGTTTCAAGCATGGGTATTAAAATTCAAATTCGTAATTTTAAACTTTGGAGGTTAGATTTTTTTGTTATTTTTCATGGAATAAAACTGCTTCTGTAGGTTGTTGGTTTCATGCAAGTTTCAAAAGATTCATTTGGAATTTTAAGAATTTTGTGATTTTTCATACTGAAACTTTCAGGAGAAATATGGCCCTAAAGACCAGGGAAAAGCTTCACAAAATACACCAGCTAAGCCTGACAAGCCCAAGCCAAATGCAGAGGTTGATGTTAATGTTGGTTTGTCATCACGTCCTCCTTGGTTCTGTAGGTATGTTATTGCCATCATAAACACCGGTTTATTCGGCAAAAATTACTTTGCTCATTCATCTCTTCCCTGGAACACCTTGGGAAGCTCGAACTTGAACATTGAGACATTAACATATGTATGTAGCCTGATGTGCTGCATCATTAGTTGATAATCTGTTCATCATTTCCTCTATCAACAGATTCTTGACTACACCTTTTTATAAGCGCTTCTTTGGTGTTTAATATATATGTATTGCAGAATCTTGCGGCAGAAATTAGAAATAGATAATATTTTCTTCATTGATTGTAAGATAATGTGACATGTCTAGTGAAGTAATTAGCTATTTAATTGTTGCATTACGCAATTTATCAGCTGAACATTAAGACCTGGTTTTCCCCTTGTTTTGAGGTTTTCACTAGCTTTTAAAAAGGCTTATAGAAATGGCCCTAGATTATGTCTAACCTAAAAGTACTAAAATAGAAAAGGCCCTAGCTAGTCAACTGGGATTTGAGAAAATAGAATGATTTCTCACATCACAAGTTTTGCCCTATGGCTTCTGCTTGAGCCAAGTTTGATTATGCTGACCAAGTTTGTATAAAGCGTGAACCAGATGGTCTAAATTACCACCACATTCCATGTTAATAGTATTTCACACATCAAGATTTTTATATATTCATAGTTAACCTTTGATTTTCCATGCTAAATTTAAGTTGTTATTGACTCTTGGTGGATGTGTCGCTTGACATTCTTATCAAGACTGAAAAAATGAACCAAAATTCAGAATTACCCTACTTGGCATATGAGGGACCTATTTATGGATAGGTGTTGGACATATAAAATAAGTTTGGATTTAAAGGTGGCCTGATTATTCCCATTTCACTTTGCTTGGCAGATAAGAACACGGGCAATTCTTTCTCATTAGAATATCTCGCTTGTCCTACTATAATAGAACTTCATCCTCTATTGGTTCTGAATTTAAGTTGTTGGAGACCCAATTTTGTAGTTTGAGCCTTGAGGATGAAGATGGAACCTTTCAACTTTACTTTGGTTCTGTATATAAAACTATTCTTGGCCCATTCTCCGCCCACAATGAGTTAATCCTGTTATGGCCAGTCTCAAGCCTGGATAAAGGAGGAGGGTTACATTAAGTTATCAGTCAGCGTTAAACTAAGGCAAATTTTCAATGTTTAGCCGATCCCATCTAGTGGGATAATGTTTGGCTGTTGTTGTTGTTGTATGAGCACAACCAATTTGAAACATTTGTCTCCATATTTATGATTTTTGAGAGGTGAAATTAGATTATTTTCTCTCCCTACAGCCTTTGCAATACAACTACTACCAGCAAGCAGACTTTACTGCTCCATGCCGATGGCAAGAAGCACAGAGCAAAAGCAAAAGCTTACCATGCTTCCCATAATCAATCTTCTCAAGCTGTAGTACCAGCTTCAAACAAGGTGTCTGGTAACAAACCATTTGCCAGTTCTAATGGAGCAAATAATATAAAAAATGAAGATAAACCGAAGGATGAATCAATCAATTGCAAATTGGCTGCAGAAGCGAAAAACGGAAGTTTGGAGCAAAGAAAGATAAAAGATGGTGCAAGTGAATTTACTAATGGTGAAGTAATACAAGCAGGAGAAACAGATAAACAATCAAAGAAAAGGAAGCATCCTGGGGATCAAGATAAGCAATCCAAGAGTAAACAAGATTCCAATCATAAAATCAAGTGGAAGAAACTTGTTACTTCTACCCTTAAGTCGGTATGCACATTTATCTTTTTGTAGGAACTATATGGTCATATCCATTATCTAGCTTGTCTTTATTATGTGGAGCATTGACTCAGTATTTCTATCATCTTCTATCTTTTTCCCTATTTTTCCCCACATTATACCTTTTTAAGAAATTAGTGTCTTGGTGTTTGAATTCTTGGAAAACTGAAATGCTGTAGTTTTTGTTGTTGCAGATTCCAGATCAAACGATGAAGATTAAAAAATTGCAAAAGATTGTGATTAAGATGGTCCAAGAATCTGGTGCTTCTGAAGAAGAGGAACAACTTCGGGCGAAGTTAATGGACAAGGTAAAACCTTCAAAAGATTTGATTATCCTTGCCGTTTCATTCCATATGTTGATGCATTAACACATTTTTATTCCTTTTTTCCCAGATAAATTCATGCTCTCGCTTTGTGGTTAGCAACAAGAAAATCAAGTTGGTTACTAAGGCTGAGGAGCCATGATTTTCCAGTGTGGAATTGAAAATTTTCCAGTGAGAGTAACAATTAGTCAAAACCCGATTCATGCATGTTCTGTTTCAAGAAGGGCTAAAGCTTCTGTGTGCTGTTCAAGCTAGCATTGGTTTTTTGGTTATCTGTTGCTGGTTATCAGTTTGTTATAAACATCATGATTCACCATGGATAACTGTCACTAAAATCAAATCCAATTTGTTATTGTTTCTCTATGAAGTTTTTGGTGGTTAACGTATTCTATTTGATCCATGATTTTACATCATTGTTATCCATTAATGCCTTTAATATTACTTGATATTTACCTTCTAAAATTGATTCTGGATGACCTTGTTATACCCATGTGCCGACACTACAACATGAACTTACGCAGATGAGTCTCATCTTTTGCCAACATTACTGCATAAGCTTTAGCAGATGGGCCCTCATCTCATATGCAGCGCGGACCAAGCAAAGGTAATTGAAAAGAGACATGTCAATGAACACACTGGAGTTCAAAGACTTTTCTCACTGGTTGCAATCCTCTGGAATATCATTGTGACATGATGAGAAGGTAAAAATGCAGCTTATAAACTTATTTCCAATTCGTCGGATCTACTCTGGTTTTGGAGCTTGAGGAGATTGTTCACGGAAAACGGGGCTTACTCCCTGACAAGGATGACTCTCATGCCAATCACATCTAGAGGATGAAATCTAACTGTCTGATGTTTCCGTTGGATTGCCATTCAATAATGTTCTGATTCCCTAGTTAGTAACTGGTTTTGATTAATTTTGATTCCTTTGGGCCATAATTCTGAACACTGGTTGGACTTTCTTACAGGTTTGTGGCTTGTGGGATGGGGACTCGTGTTCGTGACCTTCTTTTGGTTGGTTCTCTCTCATTGCTTTCTTTCATTCTTTTTTTTTTTTCATCTTTGACATTGAAATATAATTAAACTTTTTCAATACGCCGTTATACAATTTGAACGTACAACATTGGGCAAAAAGTTCAGGATTTATCTTAAGCTCTGTGGATTTCTTGACTTCTTATATTGGATCATGCTTGGAAAGAACGAAATATCAACTTATACAAGATTCAGAGTTTTATTAGAAATTCAAAAATTGCTGTGTTAATTATATACAACATCGAATTATCTACATGCATACTTGTAGCTAGAACTATAGCGTGTCATCATTTTTTTAAATCTGAAGTATACCATAAAAACCAAAACTGATACAGTTTCATGTCTTCAAATTGGACTGATGCTGAATTTGGCAATATGGTTTCTTGTTGCTAATTTCTGGATGAGTTACAAGATGCACATCAAAATTACAGTTGCTTATGTAACATCAAAATAGTATATTGGTTTCATGCTTTTGGTTAAATTAACAGGATTATTTTCTAGACGATGGATTACAATCCTAGCCCATGACACTGCTTCTTAGGTCTCAGTGTTTCTATTATTTTTTTTTCTAACAATGTGTTTTTTAGAAAATATTTATAGAACTGAACTGATCATCTAAGGATTAGCTGATTTGAAAAATTAGATATTTGATATCAATAATAATATAAAAAAATCACTGGCACTCATTTGAGAAAACACTTGATATTGGACTTCATGCCTAGCCGAGCATGTTAACTAATTGTAAAATTAGTAATTCAGGGCCAACAAACACTATCTAAGTAGAAATCTTAAGTCACTAATTTATTATACCTGCAGCTAACACCAGTCATAATAGGAATTTAAAGCCGTAATATGAATTTGAAGAGCGCTGATTTATTATAGCTTTTTGTTGGAAAACACCATGCACTTTAACCCACTTTTTGTAGGACTGCACAAAGCTCTTCCTAGTGAAGCTGCCAATAAGCATCCACTATTTCGCCCAAAAACCTTTTTGACTGGTCCATTCTGCCAGTTACACATATTTTCTCTCATTTTGGTTAAGAAAGAAAAAGATGGTGAATACTAACCTATTGGTTCTTCTTTTGATAATTTTGGAAGGAGCTGTCAAAATTAAACCGAAATCTTCTGGATTATTATACGAGAAATTATTCATTATGCCCTCTGAGTTAAGATGTAATGGTATGAGCAAGCAATTTTCAAATATTTTCGTCTTGATTTTTAGTTACACTATATTGTAGAATATATATTTTTTCATGAAATAAATTTTTTTAAAAATGTTAGATTGTTAAGTCGGTGAATATTTTTGAATTTATCTTAATGATGAATGATACAATGTTTTTTTTTTTTTTTTTGAGACGACCTGCGTGCATATGCAATGTGCCATGGTTTTTTGTTTTTATAAAATCAGTGTATATCGGTCGATGTCAGGGCATATGATCGTATGGTTTTTTTTTTTAATTTTTAAGTGAGTGCATAAAATAAAAATATTATTGAACTAATTGAATATATATATATATCATTCAATTCAATTAAATTAAACTGAACTAAAATTTATAAATTAAATAAAGATGTTTATGAATGGTATAAATTAAATAAAGCAAGTGATTTAATTAAATCAAGGCAAAGTATTAGAAAATAAATAAAACTATTTATAATTTAATCGGAAACTGAATATGAAAATAGTGACATCAATAAAAAATAAGACTAATACTGCCATTTATAAAAAATTGTTTTTACTGGTTTTGCCCCCAAAGCTTGAATGGGTCACACAAACGAGACCTATTCGATTCGCTGATTCAACCTATTTTGTTTGGTTTGCACCTCATATAATATTCATTTGAAGGAAGCAACAATAATTCTAAGAGAAACAATATATATATAATTCATTTGTAATATCCGTAAGTATTTCTATTATCCACCATTAAATTACTTGTGCACTGTAACTCAATCATTGACTCAAGAGAATTAATGATAT
>JBAMHZ010027460.1:0-18673 GCA_037177395.1 Alpinia galanga
AGAAGTAACGACTAAAGTAAAGACTTCAGGCGGATTAACTGAAGTATTTCCAATAAAGATAGGGTTACATTAAGGATCAACTCTAAGTCTCTATCTTTTTACCCTACTTATGGACGAACTCACTAGACATTCAAGATACAGTACCGTGGTGTATGTTGTTTGCAGATGATATTGTTCTAATAGATGAGACACGTGAACGAGTAAATGCTAAATTAAAATCTTAGCGGAAAACACTAGAAGGGAAAGGTTTTAGGCTTAGTAGAGTGAAGACAGAATATATGAAGTTCAAATTTAGCAATATTAGACATAATGAGACAAGTGTTCAGATAGGAGATGACGAATTATCTGGAACTGAGAACTTTAAATATTTATGATTATTTTTGCAAGACGATGGAGGAATTGAGAGAGATGTTTTATATATAATACAAGCAAGATGGTTGAAATGAAGGAGAGCGTTTGGTGTTTTATGTAATTGTAAAGTGCCTTTAAAACTTAAAGGGAAGTTTTACAAAACGATGGTTAAACTTGTTATGTGATATGAAGTTGAATGTTGGGCTATGACTCGAGCACATGAGCAGAAGATGAGAGTTGTAGAAATGAGAATATTAAGATGGATGTATGAACATACGAGAATAAACAGAATAAGAAATGAGAGCATTAGAGAGAAAGTCGAAGTTATATCTATTGAGAAAAAACTTCGAGAAACACATTTAAGATGGTACAGATATGTACTTAGACGATCAATAAATCCTTCAGTTAGGCGATGTGAAAGTATGACAAATACACACATCAAACGTGGAAGCGGAAGACCAAAAAAGACTTGGTTATCAATAATAAAATAAAATAAAATTTATTTAAATATATATAATGATATATTAGGAGATAGAGTCCAATGACGTAGAAGGATTCATATAGCCGATCCTATCTAATGGGATAAAAATTGGTTGTTGTTGTTATTGTTTTATTCATCTAAGCCACATAAATCCCCTTGTAGCCCATAGCTTTTCATGCTACAATCTCCCTTCAGATTTTAGGGGTGGCATGTACACCTTGCCCATAGCAGCTCCAACCATCACAAGACTGGCTCTAATACCATTCATAACAAGATTTCAATTAGCCAAGAATTTTCTTTCACTTGTTAAGGCCAACCACTAACCCAAAATACTCATTCTTCTATTGATAGTTCACTCATCCAAGGCTAATAAACCCATCACATTATCCAACAACTCTACATGCAGGATTAAACTGAGGTGTTAGATTTAATACATATAACATGGTATAATAGTTTCAACAAAGTTGATTACTTGAATTATGGGATGCGGTGGCCTACTTAAGTCATGCTTGGTGTGGAAATTATACAATAGACGCTTTTGCAGACAAGTAATTCCCTAGTAAAAACGAGTTTCACAATTTTTCTAGAACTAGTTACAAAGTCATTGCATTGTAGTATATGATTATTCAGGTACCAATGGAATAATAAAAAAAGTTGGCTCAAAACTTTTTTGTTTCTATTTAATCACTGATAGTTAATTGAAGAAGTAATTCTCCTTTCTCTTAGTTTTGCTCCGATCTCCTTGTGGATTTTCTTGTATTTGGTTGCAGTGCAAAAAGATATACAGTTAGCTAGGCGCATAGGAGGAAGGCGGCATTGGTGATATAGGCCAAAAGGCGAAGCTAATCTGCCATTGATGGAACTGTGTATTCTTGTTTGAGCAAGTGGCATTGTGTTGTGTGGCTCTTCGAGCAGCCTTTGCTCCGAATGATTTCCGATACATTGTATGTGTAGCTGATGTGCAATTTGTAGGAGCACTGCATTGAATTATCATACTGAAACTTCTAATTATTGATTAGCCATTGAGGACTGTTGCAATGTGAAGCTTTCATCAAACATTGGCTTATTATACTCTCAAGTGCCCTCACTTTTGGTTTAATTGATCTCTTTTGATTTAGTTTTTGCAATTTATGGTTCCACTATTTTTGTGCTTTTCTTTATCTTGCTGTTCTTTTATAGAAAAATGCAAATGCCAACTAAAATTAGATTTTAGTGCGGTAAAATTGTTATGAATTCAAATATAAGAAGATTTTTTAAAAAAAGATAACATTATGTATAATAATTTTTTATAAAGATTTTATATTAATAGAAGTTTTGTACATTGAATTGTTCTTTAATTTGCAAAGTATTTGCAGAGTGGAGATGAAGAATGATGCTTTCCTTCTTTAAAAGTTCGAATAGTACTAAGGGATTAAGCTTTAAAGATGCTTAATTCAATTATCGATTATTAGTGTTTTATTTATGGCCAATAATATATAATTCAATGAAATATCTAATGGAATCTAATGTCATTAGTGAAGCATTTTAAATAGTTGAGATAGACAACAATCATAAATGGTTGGAATATTTATAATAAATTTGAATAGTAAAGTTGGAGAGCCATTAATTACATGAATTTGATGTTTCAAGTACTATTTTTGTCATGTCCTTTACATTTATAATCTTTTCTCTCTCCAAATAAATAAGACCTAAAAGATGAAAAAATAATGGTAATTTACTAATTTACACCTCCAACTTTTATAAATATTGAAATTATACACTTTATTTTTTAAATTATTAATGCACCCATTTTTTAAAATACCTTGTTTTTCCTTCTCCGTCTTCCTTCGCCTTATGTTTGACTAGCAATCGCAAAATCATCTTTGGATCTTATCATAAAATCTTAATTAGCTTAACTTGAAAGTGTGGCCGAATATAGAAATTACAATCGATCTTATCATACTAAGTTAGTTATGAAATCACTATTTGATACGGCATGCTCCTCTTATGTCTTTGTAAGAGATTTCTCTTGTATATTGGTAGGAGACTCTCTTTAAAAGATCCTTTTTTATGTTTCGACATGAGATCTTCTTATGTTTTAGTAAGAGATCCTCTCTTATATCTCGACAGGAGACCATCTTCCATGTCTCGGTAGGAGACTGTTTCTCATGTCTCGACAGGAGACATCTTATTTAATTAGAATGCTCCGGAATAATATTCTGTATATATTTCAATCTGCACGTCATTTCATAACACAGATCCGGACAGTGAAAGTTATTATCTACAAATATGGGCAAGATATGACGTCCCTGTGAGGGTATTGCCCCCAGTATTTATGAAGGAATGTCTCCCCACAAAGGGTGCATTAATGGCGACATAACATTCTCTACCCTCACCTGTCTCACACGGTTGTCAAAGCATGTCGCCATCAGGACACACCTCCGTTCGGGTACTGCTGTCAGAATACTCTTATATAAAGGGATGCGAGGTTATCGGAAGAGGTCTGCTATTTTTCTTCTCCTCTCTTACTTTGTTACATTACTGTTCTTTTCGTATTCTGATTTGACCGTCAGAGTAGCCCCTGCCGGAGCACTTCCGATATTCTCCATTGCTTCCTCTGACCCCTCGCAGGTGCTCGGAGAACCGAAGGCCCCCCAGTTCTTCTCAAACTCAACCTCCGTACGTGTGATCAGCTTCGCTCTCCCCTTAGTCATTCGGCCAACATCACTGTTAAATCTACTTACGAATAAATAGCTAACTCAGTTTAGTCATGATTTCATAGGTGAAAGGCCAGGAAAAAAAACAGAGGGTTTTTTTATTAAAAAAATCAGTGGATGATAATTTTAAGGGTAGATTGTTTGATTATTTGAAAATTTTAGACCGTCGAGTAAATTTTTTTTTTAAAAAAGGATCCGGTTCAGTTTAGCAGCCGGTTCACAGTCCGAGTGGTTTCCTTTACTCAGTACCAAAGCGAAGAACAAAAAAAAAATCTTTTATTTTCTCGAATATTTTTTTTCCTTCTATTTTTGTTTTTCAAAATAGAATCTCCAGGACGAACAACGGAACAACCCTCTCTGGCTCCCTCGCGAAGATCTCGTCACACTCGCTCTCTCTCTCTCTCTCTCTTCCATCCCCGCTCCGATCTCCTTCATGAATTCATAGCGGAGCAGCCAACTGATGAGCAGATCTTCGAGTCCAATGCCGTCTTCGCCTGTTCGCTTTCAAATGGAGATGGTCCGTTCCCTTGCGAATCCCTCCTCCCACCTGTTTAGCTTTCGTCGATTCGCCTCCGATCTTCGTTGCCCCCATTTTTGATCTACGGGAAATTGCTTCTTTTGGCGATTCTGCTGGTCCTGTTCATTAATTACTGTTTTATTTGGTTCGTACCGTCGATGTGCTTTTTTCATCGACCACCATTTGGTCGTTTATTTGCTTAGATCTGTCTAGTTTTATGCTCTCTCTATGTGCTTTGCAATTTGTTTCACCTGTAGTACTGATTGGACCTTCAGATTTTGGGGTTTCATGCTGAGTTACTCATTTGTGGACGTAGATCTTCTTTTCTTAAGGAAGTGACTGATGGATTTTGCCTTTTTCATTTTTCTGCGATGATAGTGCTCCGAGTTAGCATATTTTCAATTGGTAGTTGTCAATTTTTCTGACCCCATTATGGTAAGATTAGTGTTCTGCATTGTGATACGATCTAAGTCTAGGATTAACGTTATGCATGCTTTCTTGTGAAATTTAGATGTGAGGATTTACATAGGTGATTATAGTCTTTGGTATTTTACACCCCTCTAACAACTTGGAAGTATAAAATGTCCTTGATCTCCCAAGTCTGGAATAGCGTTTGTATATTACTTGAATGCTTTGATGACGTCTACAGATTGCACAAGATTGGTGCTTCATGTTAATGACCAATGTAAGAAAACAATTTCTGTGAGATGATTGGATTTCCTGTGTTGTCATTAACAAAAATTAGTGGGACAAGTTTTCGTCAATTGATTGGTTGGCCATCTTGAGTTACTGGAGAAATTTCTTGTTTGTTTTTTCTGTACCAACAAACTGGCAACAAGACGAAGGTTGAGATTGCTAAATTTTGAAGGATATGAAAAGAATGCTTGTTCAAATCAATCATTCAATTTAAAATAGCTGAAGGATAATAAGACATAAAGAAACTTCCAAAGTAAAGGTTCTTATTGACAATAGCACAACCAATCATTGCCTCCAAGTGGTCATAGTGATGAATCTGAATTGCATTCAAACCAAAGTTTTGATTTATTTCTATACATCTCGAAAGAACCCTTTTACTGAACTCAACTACAATTGAACTAAAAGAGATAGGGTAACCAATCTTTTGTGACTTGCTCATTCATAATGTTGCGAGTCTTCCTCATCAATTAAACCTAGCCAACAAACTAGTGACTTGCTAGGCAAAGGGACTAGCTGGATGCTCCAAATGCTATAAATGGAGCTTTGGCTAACTCTATGGATTTATGCGTTGTTTGAGTTTATCTCAACTCAAGGATGTTAACTATATCCTGTACACTCCATGGTATGTAGAGACACCTCTAAAGAACCTAAGCGAAGTCTAGTGAAACAAAGTGGCTTCTTTTGACATTCTCAACCTTTTGTTATATATATTTCAAATTTTAAGCATTAGGAAAAAGATATGTTGAGCCTTAGAAGGTAGAAGAACCCTATTTTTAGAAACTGTTGTAAGCTATAAGTTTGGAGTACAAAAATCTTACAGAAAAGTTTAAGACTGTACGTGGATCCAAATATTTGAGTGCAGCAAGATATCATTAGATTCTTAGGTACCTTGCAAGACTTGTTAGAAAAGATATGGTTTATTTTGTAATTGGCATTAGAAAAAAACAGAAAGAACCAATTTGTAATATCTATTAATGAATTTTTCAGAAAGTGAAGGAAATGTGGTTTTGCTTATAATGAATAATTTAAAACATACTAATGGATACTATCACATTTACTAATATAAAATTGTTGTAATATTAAATATTAATATATTATTTAATATTCCATATTATTGGGGTTTGTCGAGAAGGGAATTTTAAGGTAGTAATGATTGAGAGGTATTATATTTTCTGTTGATTGATAGGATTGTCTCGCAATCAATACTGAATGAGGAAAAGATGGGTGAGTTGGTTCGTCTACTTAGGAGTAGATCAAAAAACAACAAAGGTTATTCTATTGATATCCTAATAAATCTGAGATGGTGATGAGGCGAGGGATTTAAGATAGAATTCATCAGAGCAACTAGGATTTCTTCATCTCCTCCATGCCTGTGCTAGTAATCAAGCCAAGATCAAGAATGAGTAGGCTAAGATTGACTAAGTTTGTCACACAATCAATTTAGTTAGATAAAATTTCAACTTATTCCATCCGTTTGATTTTATGAGCTTTCAATCAATTTAATCCATTTATGATGGCAAAACTTCTCCATCAACTATATGAGACTAACAATTTATCGGGAAAAATCAGACCTGTCTTTTCCAATTGTAATCCAACTTGTGCAATTTGAATCAGTATCATTTGTTTTTGACAACCATGGTTTCCAGAACACTTGTCAGAAAGACAAGCTTCAAATTCCTTTCCATGTATGTCTAATATGAAACAAAATACCCAGAATGAGCATTTATATCTCAAATTGAAAAAAAACTCATCTAAGCCTCCTTGATGAACATCAATTTCATTTACTTTTCTTGGTTGGGCATAGTAACTGCTCCAGTAAAAGTGCACCTCTTCCTATTACCATCACCAAAGTGGGTGTTAATCAGTTTAGTATCTATTTGGTAGAGCTTGTGTTCTACTTGTAGCCACTGCAAGATGAGTGTCTGAGTTGGAAGAAAATATTGGAACTGGAGAGAAACAATATCAAATTCTTTTATCATGATGTTTACTTTAGTAGCATTTTTCTTTAACTTCATACTGTAGTGATGAAGTGTGTGGTAGAATTTCACTTCTTTCCTAATTGTTTTACATGGTCTGTGATTGGTGATCAGTAGCAATTCCTATCCCTGTGCGACTTTGAATCACTAGAAAGATAGGAGACTAGGTAATTTGTGTCTACTTCCTCTAACAGACCTCACTCATGCCACCCATGTATTCCTACTCTTTTCATGTGAATACTTTATGTGTACAGAGAAAGAAAATTTTTTGTTTCATCCTAAACTGGGTGGTTGCCTTCTGGGAGATTTCCCAAGCCATTGTCCAATGAAACACTCCCTTGCTATGATTTCACTTCCCAGTGCAAACAATGGTTACACTCAATTGCTGGATGGAGAGGACTTATTCTTGCCAAAGTAGTGGATCAGAGCAGAAATCTGTTCCTTATATGTCTTCTGAACAATGAAATCTGTGGAGGCCAAAATGATTAATTTGAAGGAATAAGATCAAAAGTATTTGACTAAATAATAAAGGTGAAGTGTTTTTTTAGTCCTGGGAAGGGCAGTTTTTTTAAAATAATAGTGTATATATATATATAGAAAAGATAGCTTCTTTTTTCTTGTGTGCTCATGCACACAACATATATGATTGATGGACACTCCAGTTCTGCCTTTGCAGTTTTATTTTATTTTATTTATTTATTTATATTTTTTTTTGAGGTCACTCCATTCTTAACCTCCTTTGCATATTGTGTGAAAGAACTTCATATCCCTATTTCTCTTATATAGATATTAATTTCTTTTTCATTTCTAATATGATAAATGGTTGAAATTTAAAAGCCCCCCAGCTTGTAGTTTTTTTCTTTCAGAATCGAGATTGAGTTCAGTTGTTGAAAATGGTAATCTTACTTGTGGGCTGTGGCACTGTTTGCATGTGAGAGTATTTCCTTTTGGGTTGGTATGTGTGAGATAATATTTGTGTTTTAATTTCTATAGAATCTGTTATCGATTAAACTTGTTGATCAAATAGTATTTTTATGATCTTTGTTGTCTTTTGGTTGGCAGAGTGTGAAACAACTAGTTTGGTGAAATTTCCTGTTCCTGTGTAGATAATAAAGCACTAATAAGAAGAGCAGTAATTCTTTTGCCCTGATTCTGAGTTCTTTACCCTTTGTTTTATTGCTGCTCAAGAATTTGCGTGTGGGTTTTTAGCGTAAGGTTTTGGTCACCGATATCTCTTGCTAAAGAATCTAGTGGATGGGAACACAATGGCAGCGGAAAGAGATGGGGGCAGTGACAGCCAGCATTACCAGATACAAAGCCTTTCTAGGCAAGGATCACTTTACAATTTGACTCTCAATGAAGTCCAGAACCACATAGGGGAGCCTCTTCTTAGCATGAACCTAGATGACCTCCTCAAGACTGTGTTTGCGAGCGAGGCTAATCAGTTATCTGGTGCTGTGGTTGATATGCCAGCCGATCAACATGGGCCCACTTCTGGTCTCCTTCGTCAGGGTAGCATTACCATGCCATGCGAGTTAAGCAAAAAGACAGTAGATGAAGTGTGGAGGGACATTCAGCTGGAGCAGAAGAATGTTGAGGTGCAGAGATTAGGTCGCGAGAAGCAGCCAACTCTTGGCGAAATGACACTAGAGGATTTTCTAGTAAAGGCTGGTGTGGTTGCGGACGCCCTTGTCAAAGATGGACAGGAATTGATGGTGGATGTAGATCCAGTGGGAAATATTGATCCATTGCCAGACACACAAAATTTTACACGAGGTACAGGTTGGTTGCAGTCATTTCAACAGATGGCTACTATGGACAAGCAGATGCATGGGCAACAAAGCATGATGGGCGCTTATGTATCAAATCGTTCACAGCCTCATCAAATTAGTACTGGAACTGTGTTTGAAGCAGTGTTTCCTGAGGGTCAGATAAACATATCATCATCAACACTAGGTGTTTTCCCTGATTCTCATACACCAGGTAGGAAACGTGGTGCTTCAGAAGAAATGGTGGACAAATTAGCCGAGAGGAGACAGAAAAGGATGATAAAAAATCGGGAGTCTGCTGCACGTTCAAGAGCAAGGAAACAGGTCAGTTCCTACTTGTTACGCCATTAAACTTTTCTTCTTTTCCTTTATTGTCAATATATTTGCAAGTTACAATTGGGGAATCACTTAAATCTGGAATCCACTACGTTTTTATACTAGGCATACACTAATGAGCTGGAAAACAAGGTTTCTTTCCTAGAAGAAGAGAACGAGAGGTTAAAAAAACAAAAGGTAGATTCATCTTCATGCATCATGAGTTGGATATCCTTCCTTGTTTTGATTTGTTATGATCTGTTTTCAGCGGTTTATTTTACTGTATTGATATCTGATGTCTTCCAATTTATCCCTTTTTGAATGATTTTCAGTGAGCTCTTTTAATAACTTGATTTCACTTCCATAGTTAGGAGAGTTATTGGAACACTAGGGGTTAAATTTGAATGTTTTTTTGACATCTTAAGATGATGATAGATACCATCAGATCGTTTCATTAAATCAACTTGATAATCAATAATATTTTATATCAAAATTATGTCAAAATGACGCAGAAGATATACCTCAAATGAGAGAAGAAAAAAAAATTGTGCAATTTTGAGTCCATTATGTTGTTTGGTGAATTTTGGCACAAAATTATCACCATTTAAGGCATTTCCTAAGGGGGGAGCCCTATTTAGGTAGCAGTACCCCATCCTTTGTTGCTCTGGTATTGCGTTTTGCTTGCTGCCACAGAAAACTGATTTTTCTCGTTCCCTTTCAGGAGCTGGACGAGTTTGTGTTCTCTGTTCCTCTTCCGGAACCGAGGTATCAACTTCGTCGAACTAGCTCTGCTCCGCTTTAACTTACCTGTAAATCAGATGCTTATGCAGACGTTGTAGCTCTGAAGAGGCAGCAACCCTAGGTTTTGCTCTATCTTGCCTTCTTATAGTTATGGCTCTGTTCCCTAATCCCTTGTAAATCTGCTTGCTTGCTCATCAGCCTTTCATAAGTTAAATCTGTAAATTTCCGAGCCTAGGTTTCTTTTTCTTCCTTCATGTCCATAGTCATATAGTAACTGAATCTCTGTAACTCTGTAACGCAGAATCTGAGGTTTTGTAGCACAACAGTTGTACTCTATATATTTGCCTGTGGAGTTGTTGTGAACAATTGTTGCGACTCTCTTTAAAATGTATAGGGAGGAGGAGGAGCCTTCATGTGCATCTTCTTCTCACAAAATTTATTTATTTTTCCTTAATTGCCTAGGAAATGAGGGATGATCATTAAAGATTAATCAATTACTTAGAAAAAAAAGATTAATAAATTACTTATTTATCAAAAATATAGAAAGATTATCCATTGCCTCTTTGTAGATACATCAAATCAAATCACTCCTAATGTTTGACTTGTAGCCAACGACTAGAATGGGCTTATGAAGCTGGATGGGTCCATCTGGGCTTTCAAAGACAGATCCTATTTTGAATCTGGCACCACAAATAGAATTGGTAACTTGAGCCCAAATCCGGCCCAATAAGGGGTGGGGTCCTTAGAGAGAGGCCACCTTATCCTGCGAACCGCCTCTCAGTTCACTAAACCCCCTCCGGAAACCTCACCTCTCCGCCGGCGATGGCGCTGCTCTCCGCCTCGGCCTTTCCTTTCTCCGCCGCTTGCCGCGCTCGATTGCACGCCTGCAGACCCGTTCCTTCCCTCCGTGCCTCCTACCGGTGGCCCTTTCCGCGGAGGAAGCTCGCCGCCATCTGCGCCGAGGCGATCTCCCTCCGCTCGGCCGAGGACGTCGAGACCGTCAACATCGCCGACGATGTCACCCAGGTTCGTGCTCGCTTCGTGCATAGGGTTTCGAGTCTTATTTGATTGGTTAGTGTAGTTCCTGGTTGGCTATTTCTTATGTTTTCCAGATTTTTCTCGATATTCGACTGATTTGATTTTGGAGATTTGATGATAGACTGTATTGTTTGTTTGCTTTTTGGTGGGAGTTTAGTTGGGTGATGATTGTAGTTACCAGTCAATAATCATCCAATCAGTTTAGAATATGAAGAAAGGGATTTGTTTGTAGATTTCCATCCAATCATGCTGCAGAACAAGAAGGAATGTATCTTGAAATCGAATGAATTTAAATCCTACAGTTGATTTGAAAGCATTTTGTCATGCTGGGAGGCAATATGTGGACATGAATTGTTAATGATTATAATGCCGCAGAAATATAAGACATTAATCTTGCGATAGACTGCATTTAAACCTTGTGTTGATTCTGAAGTTTGAGAATAAGTTAGCATACATATGTGGATGCTAGGCATGTATGTTGAAGCTCATTGAGTAGCTGATTTAGCTCATAGGTCTTGTAATATTCACATCTTTTCACGTTCTATTAGCTCTCTTAACTTCCATACTATTAGTACATAAGTCTTCATTTCCTAAATGGAATAAAACGTCGATGGGAATAAAAAACAGTTGGATGGAGGGCGAGTTATTGTCTCTGGACAACATAAGCATGCCTTTCTTGTTGGAAAAGTCATTGTTTGTGCCATCACAATTCACAAGTGATGCAACTTTTAGGTTGAAAAGTCTTATGATCTGACTATAACTTGGTCTAAATTTACGGAACATCTTGATTCCGCTGCATATCAAGAACCACTTCTATGGGTTATTAGTCTTGTACGCATGCTAAACTGAACTATGCTGGGTGAATTTCAATTTATTTAAGCGTTTAGACAGACTTTCTTTGGAAATGTATGTTGTTATTTAAATTGAGTTTTTATTTTCATTCAGAATCTAAGCCTCAGCAATTGTTTTCTTTTATTTGTGTTTGCTTTCAGTTAATTGGGAACACACCTATGATTTATCTCAACAAAGTCGTTGAAGGTTGTGTCGCTAACATTGCTGCCAAGCTCGAATCCATGGAACCTTGCCGCAGTGTCAAGGACAGGTAACTTATAGTTTATTTAACTTGTTGATCTATTCTGCTGTTGCTTGGAATGACTTTTAAATCTTTGCCACTTTAACACTCAGAATTGGATGTGGCATGATATATGATGCTGAAGAAAAGGGGTTAATCTTTCCAAAGAAGGTGATCCTTTTAGTTTCTGGCTAAAAGTATTTTCCCCTCTAAATATAATGTATTTGCTATATTTTTCCTCAGACTATTTTAGTTGAACCAACAAGTGGAAATACTGGAGTTGGTATTGCATTTGCAGCTGCTGCAAGAGGATACAAACTTATAGTAACTATGCCTGCATCAATAAATTTGGAAAGACGTGTGCTTCTTCGTGCCCTTGGAGCAGAGATTGTTTTAACAAATCCAGCTAAGGGAATTAAAGGAGCTGTGGATAAAGCTGAAGAAATAGTTAGTAGAACACCTAATGCATACATGTTTCAGCAGTTTGACAATCCAGCTAATACTAAGGTCGTTCTTGATGGATTACTTCTTTTAAAAAATTGTTATATTTTTCTAAGATGCATAGTGCAGGTAGATTCTACCTTGTAGCTTTTATTAAAATACCATTTGGATAATACACAGATCCACTTTAAAACCACAGGCCCAGAGATATGGGAGGACACCATGGGTGGTGTTGACATATTTATTGCGAGCATTGGTACTGGAGGTACCATAACTGGTGTAGGGAGTTATCTGAAAATGATGAACAAGGATATCAAGGTAACAGTAGAGTATTCTCGCATAAGCTTATTATTAGTTTCATACATTACCTATATTTTTAGTACATTGCTAACAGTTGATGTTCTGCAAGAAAAATTTATAAAATGAAGGTCCAGTTTTTCAATGCTTTCCAAATAATTCACAAATATGCAAAGCAACATTTTGGGTAATCTATTTGACATGTAAGAGTGTCAGCGTCTGCAATTGAAGTATACGAGATAACTTCACATATATGGCATCATTTTTGTCACTTAAATTATATGATTTTTGATTGAAGAAATTACACTTATGTTTGAAACAATTTGCTAATTGGAACTACAAAAAAGGCTGACATTATAATCCCACATTGAGAATCTATCACCACCATATGCAATGTTGTTAGATTTCTTTGATTTTATGCACTTTATTTCTACCTTTTATAAGAATTCTTCAATTGATTGAAAAAGCTCAATGTTGAGTTTTAATTTTGAATTTCCTAAAACCATCATGTTGTTTGTCATGGTGCTCTTGCAAGAGTTACATATGGCTTAGTATGTAATTACTTTTGATATTCAACCATTTTTAGTTTTCAAGTGATTCAATTTAGGTTATTGGAGTAGAACCTGCTGAAACCAGTGTTATTTCAGGAGATAATCCAGGTGAATGACAATATCAATACCCCATCTTTTCATGTGTTATTTTACTTCCACTTGCTCATGTTTTCTACTTTTCCTGATAAATTAAACAGGTTACATACCAAGCATCCTGGATGTCAAGTTACTTGACGAGGTTATAAAGGTTTGGAAGCTTGAGTTAATTTAAATCATTTGATGCTTACTTTTTAAGATATTCACATTCATCCTCTTTGTTCCGATTACTTAAATTACTTTGTGGATGTAGCAGAAATTAGTCGTATAATAAGTCATCAGCAACCTAACTCTCATTGGATTCATTTGAAATTACAATATGATGGGAAAACCAAACTCTTTTTTTTCTGTCGTTAATATTTGAATGGGTTGACACATTGAGTTGTTTGAAGATTGGGTAACTTGGTTTTTGGGTGTGAAATTTGGGCTGGATCAATTAACCATTTGTTTTGGATTCACTCCAAGTTACAAATATGCTGTGTGGAGTAACTAGATGTTTAAATCAGTTTTCTGTCATGTTGTACAAAATTTATGGGTCAGCATGTCTGTACACTGTTTTGTTTGCTTCAGCGACCATGCTAGCAAACAAGTCATGAACAAGTTTAGTGAATGTGTCCGTGAGTACAGATCTAGAATGAAATTGTACTGAAGTAAGATCAATATTTCTAGATCCAAAATACTCCCATTCAAGTTCACGCTTTGAATGTTTTTCAGTTTTAAAGAATCATAAAAACTATCTCTATCTAGTACCAAAAAGTTCCAATATTTTGCATACAACTAGCTCAAAAACATACATCTGGATAACAACTTCAAAATGCTGGATTTATTGCAAGTTTTTGATGTGTAAATTCTTTCTAACATTATTACATTTGTTTCAAATTTTCATGTCTTGCCGAAGAACTCCACTCTTTTCTAAAGTTACCAATCAATTAGGTTGTGATGGTAGAGAAATCTTAGCTGAATTCTTAGTATTAATAATGCTGGAGATGTATATTTTTGTTACACCTATTATGCTTGTCAAGTAACATTATTAGTTGTTTCTGAAATTTAATCGCCTCTAGATAGATTTTGCTATGTTATCAAATGTTACTTCATTTGGTATGCTATTTCATTTTCACAGAGTTGACGACCTACAAAGCTCTGCCTCTCTTTTCTCTCCTTTAACTTCGTCTAATTTGCTTAACAACCTCTTTGCACTGACTGAGTCATTCATTCACTAGGTTACCACTGCAGAGGCCATTGATGTTGCAAGGGCGCTGGCACTAGAGGAAGGTTTACTGGTACCTCTTTGAGATCTCGATTCACTGTTTGTTTTCCTGGAACAGTTGTAGGAAACAGAAAGGCTACGGCTTTTAAGCACATATATGTCCTCTGAATTATCACAGTTCATTTTTAGGTTGGTATATCTTCAGGGGCTGCTGCTGCTGCTGCGATACATGTAGCTAAGAGACCTGAAAATGCAGGGAAGCTAATTGCGGTAATGAATTATTTCTTCTTCCTTTTTTTTTTCTTCCATTATTGACATTTTTCATCATTTCGCATGGAAAACTAATGGCAATTTAGATGCTTTTTAAGAGACCATTCTGATAGTCTCAAATTCTGCAACTCATGAAACTTGTTCATCTAGAATTTTGGCATATTTATTGATTTGGTCCTTTTGGCAAGAATACTTTACAAAAACGTCTCAAGCATGTGGTAATTTTGACATGCTGTGTATCAACCGGTGATAATCTGATACAACTTTTATAAAATTTCCCTGACTAATTATTAGGCTTTAGAAGAAATGATATTGACCATCCCAAGTGTGTTGCAAATGCACCAAGATGTTTTAAGCTAAACTATGTAATCTCTATAACTCGAAGGGTCGTCGAGTTCGGTGATGCACTTCTACACCCAAGTTTCTGCATTTGCTTCCTTGTTCAACTTTTGAAGGAAGTATATTATATTTATAAAATTCAGTGCAATATTTTCTATCAGTCAGATAATATCTTACTGAGTGATTTATGGAAAAGAAATACATAACAGACAATTAAGTTATCAGCTTTCATTATTACCTGTCTCTGAGATCATGCATTTTTAACTCGAAGTGTCTATCCAATGTTGATAATAGCATGACGATGCAATGGCCATGTATCTGTGAATCACTGCAGGTTATTTTTCCGAGCTTCGGCGAAAGGTACATTTCCACTGTTCTTTTCCATTCAATACACGAGGAAGTCAGGAAGATGCGGAAGAAGTGATATATGTTCTCTTTGGGGAGACATAACTTCACCATTGCACAAGGAAATTGAAGTTTCAGCCGTCTGGTATCACTGCAAATAATGCAGAAGATCAGCCTCATGCCAATGAAATTGATAATTAGCATGGTCAGAGCCGATGGCACCTCGAGTGTACAATCTAAAGAAGAGGAATTTATGATCGAAGCTGAAAGTTTTAGTGCCTGGAACTGTTATCCGATACTTGGTTATAATCTTCCAGTGCTGCGCAACATTTTCGTGCAACACTCTTGTCTAACTGATATCGCTTCCTTTGCCATTGCTGCACTCAAACAACTATTCTTCTGCCTACGAACAAATGCAATTATCTTTAGTATTGTTATTATTATATGAATGAAAATTTTGATGTTCCATTGTTTTTGGTTCATTTAACGGGTAAATTTAGAATGACATAACAATGGAACATCAAAATTTGAAAAACCTTCATTTTTAGAATGTTCCTTCTAATTATTGATTTATTTCTTCTTTAAATAATGCACCAATTGGAAATGTTTCTTTCAGGTAGGAAAAGCTGATTCTTCTATACAGTCAGAACTTCCAAAAACCTCCTAGCCATCCTCATCGATCGGCAGGCACCACATGATCATTGTTGAAGCTGCCAATGTAAGACTTCAAGGCTCCCAATCTTGTCCAAGCTATCTTTCATCTCACAATCAAGTCAGCTTTGCTACTCGATCTTTAGAGCCAATAACTTTGAGGGAGCTCAGTGGCAGTTGGTTTATGTGCCAAGTTAATAACTTCAATAGAGCTACAACCAGGTACCTTCTGCACTTCACTACACTCCATCTTTCCTCTCGCACTAGTTGCATCGCTCCATCGGTTCGCCATGGCATAGGTGTTCGACAAAAGAACAAAATTTCCACTATTGTTTGGATCCAATTCATTGAGCTTCTCTGTAGCAATCTCAGCCAAATCGACATTACCGTGCGTGCAGCATGCTGCAAGCAATGTTCTCCATACGACTGGATCAGGGGTAAATGGCATTTCCTTGATGAAATTGTATGCCCTATTCAACTCGCCGGAACGACTAAGAAGATCGACGACACATCCATAGTGTTTCATCTGTGGTTCCAGCCCGAAATCTTTCTTCATGCTGTCAAAGTATTTGAGACCCTCCTCAATCAATCCACTGTGAGCACAAGCAACTAAGATGCCAATAAAAGAGCCATCATTCGGCCGGAATCCTTCGCGCAGCATGTCGGAAAATACTTGCAGCACTCTATCAGCATAGCCATTCGTTGCAAGTCCTAACATAATTATATTCCATGACATAGTGTCTCTTTTATCCATCCCCCTGAAGACTTGGAATGCATCCATGATAGATCCACATTTTGAGTACATATCCATAAGAGAGTTTGCCGCGTAGATATCGACCCTTATATTGTTCTTCCTCATGTAGTCGTGAAGCCATCTACCGAGATCGAGTGCACCGAGATGAGCACATGCAGATAGAACACTAGCAATGACAACTTCATCTGGTTGAATTTTGGCCTTCTGCATCTGCCGGAATAGTGATAAAGCTTTCAAAAAGTGGTTCGCTTGCGAGTACCCCGTTATCATTGAGCTCCAAGATATCAAATCTTTCTCAGGCATTGTGTCGAACATCCTTCTTGCGGAATCCAAATAGCCGGCTTTAGCATACGTTGTGATCATAGCATTTAGAGTGACTATATTATGGCTCGACATTTCTTCAAACACCCTTTGAGCATGTTCAACTGACCCTCGTCGACCATAATAATCGATCAGAGTATTTCCCAAGTAAACATCCACCTCAATGCTGTTCTCTCTTATGTACTTGATCATGGATTCAGCCAAGTCCCAAGCTCCCAAGTGGGTACAAGCAGAAACAACCTTCACCATGGTGACCTCGTCGGCCTTGATGTCCTGCATCCGCATCGATTCAAACACACGCAATGCGGCTCTCAGGCGACCGTGCTGGCTGCACGCGCAAATCAGTGAGTTCCAGGAAACCAAATTTCTCTCCGGCATTTCGTCGAACACCTTGCTCGCGAGAAGCGGGTCCCCGCACACCGAGTACAGATGGATCAGTGAATTGGAAACGAAAATGTCAGACGAGAATCCGAGCTTGAGGCAATCGGCGTGTATCCGGCTTCCTTCCCCGGCCGCTGGGACTCTCGCGCAGGCCTTGAGTGCGAAAGGGAAGGTCATGTGATCGATCGGGACGCCCTGTCGTCGCATTCGACCGTAGAAGGCGACGGCGGCTCCGGGAGCGTCGCTCTGCGCGAATCCCCGGATCATGGTGTTCCAAAGGAAGGTGTTTGGCGCTTGGATTCTGTCGAAGAGGCGAAGGGCGAGGGGCAGGTGAGGCGGGGAGAGGGCGTAGGAGAGGAGTTCCTTGGAGAGGAGGGCGGAGTGCCGGTATGAGCCGGTGACGGTGAGGTGGGCGTGGAGCTTTCTGCTGGCTTCCATGGGCGCTGCTGCTCTGCGAGGAGGCGAGCATGAGGCGGCGACCTACCACTTCCCACAAGCGATTTTCGCTTTCGCCTTCGTCGAGGTCGGCTAGTGGCGGTCGCGACCTGGCGATGGCGGCTTCCATTCCATGGTTTGAACTTGAAGGCCAGGAGAGTATTCGACGAAATGCCCCAAAGAAAGAATGGAATGGTTTACAGGAAATTTTATTTCACCCCTTAAAAATTTATTATTTTACAAAACCGAGTTTTGAAAAAAAAACAAAACAAAATTTTTCTAAATTTTTTATTTCCAAAAAATATTATTGTATAAGACCTTTTTTTTAAAAAAAATATTCTAATAAGAGCATGAGAATTTTCCAATCATCAGCACATAAAATTATTTTTGATTCAAAATGCACTCTTAAAAAAAATTTAGTGCAAATCAGAAATATTATTTTTTAGAGAAATATTATCCTATATAATTCATTCGTAAACATTCATGAATATTTTTATTATTCACTATCTGATCACTTGTGTACTATAGTTTAATGTTTAAATTTAAGGGGATCAAACGATATATAATGAAAGTACTCACGTATATTTACAAATAAGATGTATAGGATAACATTTCTATATATTATATAATATATATACATATATTATAATTTAGATGTTCAAATATCTTTCTATTAATTATGAAAGTATAAGTCTTCTTGATTGGTGTCAATTGAATAAATTCGAAATATAATTCAGGTACATAGAGATTATTAAATTTTAAATTTATTTATTTCTATAAGAATTAAAAATCTAATTCTTTTACTTATCCTCTATTATAAGCTTGGTTCTTAGTAGGCCTACAGGCCTCGTCCGCTTTGGCAGAACTGGTTTATTTTAGTTCGGAAGGACAAAAATAAAAAAAGGAAAATGCTTAAATATGGGAAGCAAAATA
>JBAMHZ010027563.1:0-18667 GCA_037177395.1 Alpinia galanga
GGGCGGTTGGTTAGAGCAGTGTGAGTTGCTCCAAGATGGCAGGGGTCAAGACCGGAGGAGGTCTAAAATCCTCCCTGATTTCCACCACCCCCTCTGCTCTATTCAACCGTTCAAGGGGCATAGCTTCCCTGTGGATTTACCTCCCTCGTAATGACCATGAGACCGATCGACGGGGGCGCTGAGGGCGAGCGCATCGCCTTTTACTCCGAGGTTGGATTTAGTGTATCTATAGAATCCATAACGATGAGCAATACAGGTCCATTAAAAGTTGGAACAGAATGAGGGATGCAAAGAATGAACCGTACGATTGGTGCCACGTAATCGATCCCAGGAGCTCCTCTCTCCCTTTTCCTCGGTGCGAAGACGTCGTCCGAACCGTCCGATCGGTGAGCGAGTGGGCATGCGGATTCCCGCCACGGCGGCGGCGACGACGACGGTAATTAAAAGAAGTCCTGTTATATCGATTCAATTTCAATATCGGGTTTGATCCTTTCGCAGCTGGCGGGCCCCGCCCTGGTCCTTCGGCGTGAGTGGGGCGAGCGTGGGGGAGGCGAAATGGTGGCGAGGGGGCGGAGGAAGAAGGCGGTGGTGCGGCCGCGGGCGGAGGAAGACGCCGACTACCTGCAGTGGAAGTCTCGTATTCCCCTTATCTACGACTGGTTCACCAATCACAACCTGGCCTGGCCCTCGCTCTCCTGCCGGTTCGCACTCCCTCCCACCCCCCATTCTTTCCTCGTATCTGATTCATGTAGGGTTCCGATCCCTAAAGCTGTTCGCGATTCTTGAGGGGAATTTGCCGCGTGCTTCCTGTCTATTCTTCGTTTTGAGGTTTTGTCGCTAGCTTTTGGTTGCCTAAACTGGGTGGTTTTAAGAAAATTTCTACTTGCTATAGACAAATTCAGATCTGGGATGTCATGAGACTTACTGGAGATTCTCCTAGTAATGTAATCACAGCCTCACAGGGCGTTGGTTAGCATATAAATCATGAATACTCCTATGATAGGGACCAAAAAAAAAAAGGCTAAGGAACACGTTTAAAGGCAAGAGCATCATAGCTAATCTAACATATAGAGCACATCATCTTAGGGAGGTGGTGGAGGAAAAGAACTAAACATATTTCCGACAATTGTGCATCTACTGGTATCATTATCATCGACATCATCAATGCGTGTTAGCCTCAAGTCTCTACTATGCTGACTGACTGAATGTATCTTATTCTTTAATTGAGCACTATATCACTAGTGAATTTAGATCAATTAGATCACTTGTCTTATATTAACTAGAGTTTTCTTGCTTTCCCTTATACCTTTAACTCTTATAGAATCTATTGATCACCTTTGATAATGCCTCTTCCATTTCAATCTATTTTTCCTCATTTTATCATTTATTGGTGTTATACCTAATTCCTTTTGGATAATAGTATTTCTTATTTTATCTTTTCTATTATTTACACATATTCCCTTCTGTATTTGCTTCTTTGAAAATTATTGCCTACATTTGCCTTCGTTAAAAAAAGAGGGATTGAGGGCTATGATTGAACATCATTGAGATTAGCTTGTAAGGATTGATCAGGAATCTAATTAAATACATGAAGGAATTATGTGGCACTCAAATGACCTAAAATTTGAGTTTCCTAAGTTACAGGACAGTGAGATTGATTCTTGGCAAATTTGCAATTTCTCTCCAAGGGGCTCGATGTGGGAACCACCACCTCTTCCCTAATAACAAGTAATTAGAATATTGATCTTAATGCAACACTCAGTCAATCCATTCTTCCTTTTTCAAAGACAAGAAAAACGTTTTTAGAGACTAGTACCTTTGGTAGTGGTGGAATGGAAAAATGAAGCCGCTATAGAGAAGATTTATCTCATATGTCATTCTATTTGAGAACTGGGGGAGGCATAGTAGATGAGGTTCAACTGTCCATAACTGAGGAGATGATCCCCTTCATCCATTCCATCAAAGAGATCACCTAATGCAAGCCATGCAATATGGAGTGATAAGCTTGCAGTCTAATATTGAGGAGGAGGTTAGTACTTTGATTAACTAGACCATTAGAAAGACCAATCTTTGTCTTTGCACTAGAGAAGCCAGGAATATCAAGGTCTCCAACTTTTCCAATTCACACTGTGGTAATGTAGAGACTTTATTTCCCGAAGCAAGAGGAGCATGGGGAAAGGGAGAGAGAATGAGTCAAATATGAAAGTTCTTATAGAAAGACAAATAGCAGACATATCTCCTTGTTCCCAATCACACATTTTCTTTTCTGCTAGTTCTTTCATTCCTCAAATCTTGAGGAGACTAGGAATCTTTGAAATTCTTTTCTTTGTTATATATAGAATAGCCAATAGTCAATAGCAAATGAAAAGGGACCATAGTTGCCTTTAATCACCTGTGAACTGTGCAAAGACTAGTTGGATGTCTGATGAATTATGCAGTTGCATCTATCTACGGATAGGAGACAGAATTTCTTTTTTTTTTGCTTATTTATTAAATGTTATAATAAAATAGCATAAATGATGAAGAATGAATGTACTATCAGTATGTTGTTAACTAGATATATTATCAATGACTGATTTACATGGACATATCATATATAAGTGCTTTTTTCATGGACAAGCCACTGTGGCTTTTCGGTCCATCCCCTTCAATAATTATATTAGCACATCTTCACTTGTGTTGGATATTTAATTGTTTGGTTATCTAAATTACAATATCCTTATAGTTTATCGTGTTCAGTTGTTTTACTTATTCTCTTCTTATACTTGCATTTTGTTATCGTCTGCTTATCATCTTTTTATTTGTATTTTTTGATCGACTTAGTTAATCACCAGTATGTAGTTTCATTGAATGATCACTTATCCCAAAAAGATTAAGTTGTTAGAAAACTACCAGTCTGTTCTTCTATATTCCAGGCAACATTAATACTTCGAGAGTTTTCCTGATTTGAAGTCCACAATCATTCTTTTTATATATATATATAATTTTGGCTGTAAGGTGGGGTCAGCAATTGGAGCAAAAGACATACAAGAACAATCAACGTCTCTTCTTCTCTGAGCGGGCAAGTCTAATTTCTACGAACTTATCTTGACATATATTTTTTGCTTCTTCTTTTAAAAAAATAAAATAAAATTGTCATTAGACATGGTATTTGCACAATAAATTTTTGAGGAGAGTCACAGACCTTGATTTATGGCAGAAACTGTCTGCCTCTGCTACCAAACTGCTAGCAGGCTTTCAATTTTTTTTTTGTTCAAGTCTTTGTGCATGTTGTTCGAAAGTTTTAGAAATTCACTTAGCTGTTGACAAGTAGTTTAAACAAATGGCTATCTATAGATACTTAACTCTTTCTTCACTGATTCATTACATCTTATTCACATTATTTGATTTCTACCTCAAGGTTGTAATAAGTTATTATCCAGTAGTTAACCATGGGAACCTTTGTACTAAAGGTAGTCAAATTCTTCTCTTAAGATGGACAGTCATTTTGGATAGTCAGTAAAAATAAGTAGACAGTTATTTTCTCAGTAAAATAATTCTGGACAGTGCTGGGACTTGAAAGTAAAATTTTGCTGTT
Source organism: Alpinia galanga (assembly GCA_037177395.1). Lineage (NCBI taxonomy): Eukaryota > Viridiplantae > Streptophyta > Magnoliopsida > Zingiberales > Zingiberaceae > Alpinia > Alpinia galanga. The sequence goes on from JBAMHZ010027563.1 coordinate 3,578, forward strand.
TCAACTCAACGAACATTCTATCATACCCTAGACAAGTTTGTCATATTGTGATGCCAAGTTCCAAGTTCTTTCATTCTTGGAGAATTAGTGACTTGGTGTATCTGTAGCAATTTATCTTTGTGTGAATAGCAATGTGTTATAGAATAAAACATCCTCTATATTATCTCAGAAAATTCTTTCAAATTTACTTTCTATCATTCAGACGGATGGAACTTATCCAAACACTCTTGTCGTTGCAAATTGTGAAGTTGTGAAACCAAGGGTTGCAACTGCAGAACATATATCTATGGTACTCTCTTTTGTTTGTTGGTTCTGTTCTTTTACATTTCTTTATAATACGTGGTAGCTTCTTTGCAAAGAGCCTATATTGTGCTTTATTTACTACTGTTTCAAGTATGATAGATTTCTATGATGATGTTTGAGTTGGTTTAACTTTATAATCCTCTCAATACATGCTATTGAGTGACTATGGTCAAACAGTTTGAGAAGCCTCAAAGGTTTCAAGTATGCCACCTGATCCATGTTGCGGAAAAGAAAATGATGGAATTGTTCCAAGTAAATATATTTCAAAAGTGATTGATATTGGGAACGATTGCTGTGGAAAAGGAAATGATGGAATTGTTCCAAGTAAATATATTTCAAAAGTGATTGATATTAGGAACGATTGCTGCATAAGTTGAAGGGTTTATTGTTTTGAATTGACTAATGGGTGGTACAGGAATGGGTATCAAGTGTGTATTTGTGCGTCTTTATAGGGCCATGCTAATATCATATTCTTTGTAGTCCTGGTCCGGACACACTGAAAGATCTTATCCAGTGCTTATGTGAAATAACTAAAGTCTATCTCTCATCTTTTGTCCACCATTGCAAATAGGGCTGAGCAAAATATCAGTTAAATCGAGTTAACCAACTGAAATTGAAAGTTTTGTTCAGTTAATTCGGAAATTCATTTTTTTTAAAATCCATTAATTAAGTTAGTTTGGTTCGGTTTTGGGTTTAAGAATTTGATTTAATTATGTTTTAGCAGTTGACTAATGACTTTTAGTCGATTGTGATGCTTTAGCAAATGATTGATAACCTCAAACCACGATTACAAAATTGAAAAATTGCGATTCCATTTAACTGACTGCTCATCATCAGTTGACCGATGATGAAAAAATCAGTTATTTTGGTTTTTGATTGAACTAACTATTTTTTTTTTTATCAATTCAGTTTGTTCGATTTTTGTTGGAAAGTTCGATCGATTCAGTTAGTTCCAAAAAAGTTCAGTATGTCTGGTGTCAGTTTAATCGGTTCGGTCAGTTAGGTTATTAACCGATTGCCCACCCCTAATTGCAAGCAACATTATTAAATAATTACATTGTGACCACAACTTCCTAATTCTGAAGCAACCAGTAGTTATTTTTATATTCGTCTTGAAATATCAACACATTTTAAATGTTGAAGATCATATGCTATGAATTTGTTTCTTTCTTTATCCCTTTTCCACTCCTGATGTTCATGCTAAGTTGGTTTGGCTAGTTGATCTGTGTCAGGCTATCAAATTATGTTTGATGTGATGAATGGCTAACGTTGGGCTTTGGAGTTGGGAGAAGAAAATTATATCCCTTATCCTATTTGAAACCCTAAAGGCATCTATATGTTACTGGGTTTTATCTACTTTATCCTTTCTTTATCATTTCTATTTCTGATAGTATTCTCAAGTTGGTCTTTCTTATTTAAAAAAAAATGTTTTTATCATGCAGTTCGATGAAGAGTCACAATCTCCCTATGTGAAAAGGATAAAAACAATTGTACACCCTGGTGAGGTAAAACACTTGTTTCACAATTACAACTTTTCAATAACCACTTATTAGACCTTTATATTATTCAAAATTAATCTTTGGGTTTTTCTGTCTACTTGCTATGATGGGCAGTCCACTCAGGCATGGTGTAGGGTGATGCCCATAAAACACACGGCCAAGTTATATTACAAAGTAACAATTAGCTAAACAGGCATTTTGATTTTTTTAATTCATGGTATGATTTATAGCTAAATTCATAACACATGCATTGAACAATCTTACTTTTTATCATTGTTAATCTTCTTATTTAGCTTGTGGTTCTCATAATGAGTACTGGTCCAGCCATTTACTGAGCCAAATGACCTGTTCTCAAATAGACTGCGAAGCATCCTTTAGGTTCACACTCCATTTATAAGTGGACTGTTAGGTATTTAACGCTGGACTGTGTGCATCCTGTTATTAGTGGTGGTCAACCCATTTCCTGAGCTGACTAACCTGTTCTAAATGGACTGCTTATCATTCTTTAGGGACACTTTATATTGAAGTGGACTACTTATCTGTATTCACCTCATTGTAAATTTGTCATGATCTGCTTAGACGAAAAACTGACTTATTAACTTGTTAGGCCTAACAACTGGTTTAAAATTCTCAAGTCTAAGTCAATAGTTATTTACTTATGCGAGAGCTTACAGTTCTCTATGGGGAACTGAATAATGAGGACGTACAAAATTATGCAAAGTATAGGGATATTAACTAATGAGTCATACCATGAAACTTTGGGAAAAAATAATAGAAAAAAGATTAAGGAAGGAGACCACAGTTACCAAAAATCAATTTAGGTTCATGCCTGGAAGGTTGACAATAAAAGCTATACATCTTCTCAGGCAACTAATTGAAATATATCGGGAGCAAAAACAAGGCTTACATATTGTATTCATTGACTTAGAAAAAACGTATGATAGAGTCTCTAGAGAAATTATATGGAGAATTCTAAAAAAGAGATGTGCTAGTATAACATATATTGAACTAATTAAGGATATGTATGAAGAAGTAACGACTAGAGTGCAGACTTCAAGCGGATTAACTGAAGCATTTCCAATAAAGATAAAGTTATATCAAGGATCAACTCTAAGTCCCTATATTTTTACATTACTTATGGACGAACTTACTGGACACATTCAAGATACAGTACTGTAGTGTATGTTGTTTGCATATGATATTGCTTTGGTAGATGAGACACGTGAAAGAGTAATGCTAAATTAGAATTTTGACGGGAAACACTAGAAGTGAAAAGTTTTAGACTTAGTAAAGTAAAGACTGAATATATGAAGTTCAAGTTTAGCAATATTAGACATAATGAGATAAATATTAAGATAAAAGATGACGAATTATCTGGAACTGAGAGCTTTAAATATTTAGGACCATTTTTGCAAGACGATGGAGGAATTGAGAGAGATGTTTTACATAAAATAGAAGCATGATGGTTGAAATGAAGGAGAGCGTTAGGTGTTTTATGTGATCATAAAGTACCTCTAAAACTTAAAGGGAAGTTCTATAAAATTTCGTTTAGACCTGCTATATTACATGGAGCTGAATATTGGACTACGACTTGAGCACATGAGCAAAAGATGAGAGTTGTAGAGATGAGGATCGATGGATGTGTGGACATATGAGGATGGACAGAATAAGAAATGAGAACATTAGAGAGAAAGTTAGAGTTGCATCTATTGAGGAAAAACTCTGAGAAACACTTTTAAGGTGGTACAGACATGTACTTAGATGACCAATAAATGCTCCAGATAGGCGATATGAAACCATGACAAATACACACATCAAACGCAGAAGAGGAAGACCAAAAAAGAACTTGGTTAGCAACAATAAGACCAGATAAAATTTATTTAAATATAAATAATGATACGGTGGGAGATAGAGCTCAATGACGTAGAAGAATCCATATAGCCGACCTCACCTAGTGGGATAAGGTTTGGTGGTTGTTGTAATCTTCCCATCTTGACATCCACATCAAGGTAATGCCCACATCATAATCTTGAACCATCCCTGATTGGGAGTACGTGAGGCTTAATGGTGGCTTCATGGTCACATGAACAGGTCTTTTAAGAAAATACCTCACTGCCTAGGATTAGGTTTTCTATGATACCCGTTATCATGATCTGCTTAGATGAGAGAACTAACCCATTAATTTGTCGGGCCCAACCACTGCCTAAAATGTTTTAGTCCAAGTTCATAACTCATCTAAGCTTATAAACCCTTATTATTCTTTCACACTGCTCCATATTTGATTAAACTCACTGTATTGGTGCTGTTAATTGATGAGGCTTGTTTCTGAATCTATGAATTGAACTGCTAATACCATTTATGATGTGCATGTGGGACAGAGTAGTAGGTTTGATCTCTGCTAACTTGCAGGTTAATAGAATCAGAGAATTTCCTCAGAATAGTAAAATTGTTGCAACACACACAGACAGTCCTGAAGTAGGTTCTTTGGACTTTAACCTTGGATTATTTTCATTAATTAGAATATTGAAAGTTAGGGTTGCCTATCTTTGATTTTACTGCAGGTATTTATTTGGGATGTTGATGGACAGCCTGATTGTGGTGATAGACTTGGGGATGCAGAATGCCATCCAGATTTGGTTTATGTTTTTTCTTTCTACTGCAGTTTTTTTTCAAGTGTTATTTGCTTCAATTTTTTATTTAATAACAAGCTCATCCAAAGAGCGATATACACACAAGCACTCTGTTACATACTTAAACTAACATCTCACATGATTTTACATTATTGATCATTTTGCTACAAGCAGATACTTGTTACTAATTCTCTGGTTCTTGCAGATATTGAACGGGCATCAAAGTAATGCAGAATATGCTCTTGCTATGTGCAATTCTGAACCTCTTGTACTTTCCGGAGGTCAAAACTATTCTTCAATATGTTGCAAGCTTGATCACTTTTCTATCATTATTAGTTATGTTTATATTTTAGTTATGTTCGTATTTTCCATATTTCAGATTTTTTTTCATATTTTATTTGGCAATTTAAGAATTTAACCTTTTCCTTTAATAATTAAATAATACTTCTTAGGACTCTAATGAACCAATAAAACGGAACTAAATTGTAAGGTCATGTATATGGATGGATTACTGTGAAGTTAGTAAATTTGAATCCACTATTTGATGATATTTTTGCCACTGACAAATTCAGATTTATCTAATTTTTTTATAAAAAAAATTCTGTCTAATACTAACCAAATTGTTTGGTTTGGTTTATTATTATTATTGTTTTTCAATTTTGGTTTTTTAGGTTTTGAAATATTCAAATTGATAATTTTGATTTAGTTGAAATTGAACCCTGGCAGTCGTTATTTGTTTGCTCCAAAACCTCTCTAGGCAGTAAGTTATCTCGTTTACTCTGTATATATTTTAATGCATATATAATATTTTTGCAGGGAAGGACAAATTAGTTGTTTTGTGGTCTATAAATGACCATGTGTCTTCTTTATTAAATTCTACATCAACTGCTTACCTTGGATTGTTGAATGGAAGCCTTAGCTACAGTCACTCTAAGGAGGCTACACATTTGAAGATATCTTGCACTCCTACAGTTGCACCCAGAGCCATGTTTCATGGGCATGAGGATACTGTTGAAGATGTTCAGTTCTGCCCTTTTAGGTGATTGAATAATCTCTGAGTTGCTTAAATACGTGGTTTTAATGCACAGCCCTAGTGATTCCTTTTTCATTATTTAAGTCCACAGGAATTTTGTAGCGTTGGTGATGATTCTTGCCTGATTCTGTGGGATGCTCGTGTTGGGACCAATCCTGCTCTTAAGGTTCTAGTATTAATTTCTTTTTTTCATATCTTTGTTGTTATGTGGTTCATAATGTATAGATTCCTCTTTTACTTCTTATGCATGGCGTTGTGTTTCTTACATTTATTTATGAATGTTGTATCTTGACACTTGATTTAGCTATAGCTGTTAATTGTTACCTGGATAATTGGAATTTAATTAGGAATCTGATATTGTGTGCTGGTCGTTCTCTACTGTTCCTTTCTGGGGTATCATGAGTATTTACTCTGTTCTGTTTTCTGATTCCTAAATTCTTTTCCATTTAACAGGTTGAGAGGGCTCATGATGGTGACATTAACTGTGTCGATTGGAACCCTTTTGATGTAAATCTTCTCTTAACTGGGTATATCAGGCCAAACTGTTAATGTTAATTACATTCCACTTATGTTTTCACCTTCTCAAAGATGTTCTACCGTGCTCAATTTTCCATGAGTGCTCATCATCTTTCACTGTTAGAAGATGTCAGTTTTGTTGTGTAATACTTTTTCATTGTAGGTCTGCAGACTCCTCCGTTAAAATGTTTGATCGGCGATATATGACTACTGGAGGTATCAGGTCATCTGTGCACTCATTTCAACATCATAGAGCTGCTGTTCTTTGTGTGCAGGCATAAGTTTTTCCCTTATTTAGTCTTTGATCTGGAAACTTTTGGCCATTAAAATGAAATAGCCATCCTATTTCTATTTGATTTCCTCAGTGGTGTCCAGATAAATCATCAGTTTTTGGAAGTGCTGGAGAGGATAATTTCCTAAACATATGGGACCATGCAAAGGTATTTAACTGCTCAATATTATTCCTATGTTGAGGATTAACGCTCATATCATTTCCTTATTAACCATTATTTGATAGTATTCTGTAAACAGTGAATGAACATTGCAACATTGAGGCTATTTTGCATGGGAAAATATAATATGCTTATAAATGAATTTATATTAGGTTTTTTTATACCTTTCCTATTAGATAGATGTTTAGATCTAGCCTGTTATTTGTTTTTTTCATATGCTTAAATGTACAGTCTTGATATTGATTTACATTATAAAAATGCAATAATTGTGTCTAGCTATTCTATACCTTGTAGTGGGTTTCATAGGAAGCTAATTAGAACTTTACATTTTGTTTGAGACCTAAAGAGCTGGCAAGTTAGTTTTCATTATTATTTCCTTTGAATTTCTAGAGCCCCTTAATTGAATCTAACACACGATAACATGGTTTTTAAATCATAATGATTGAAATTGGTTAAATGTCACCGTTTACTGAGATTGCTATCCACTTGAAATTGTTTACGGGTCATATTAGATGTGATCTAGATTAGCATTGGATTCTACAATCACGATTGAATTAGAAGAGTTGATTCCGATGCTATCATGCTTTTATGTTTGACCCATGGTTTTAAATCTCGACGATGACATGGGTAAAATTTACTGTCCCACTCGTCGTCTGGCATCGATACGAGGCAGTATCGGTAGCTATGGTGGCCTCCAAGTGGTTGTGGCGGCCTTCGCGGAGCTTCAACAGCCTTGTGGGGCCTCAACGGTCTCGTGGGGTCTCGACGGGGCCGCAGTGACCTCATGGCAGCCTTGTGAGGCCTCGACGGGGCAACGATGGCCTGTAGGGAGCCTCCGCGGGGCCACTTCTTGTAAGGCTGCAACAACCTCACATGGCTACGAGTGGCCTCCACACGGAGGCGTGAGTTACATGCATAGTGATTTTAATTAAAAGTTTAAATAATAATTTCAATCAACTCCTAGCAATAGCCTCATGGGGCCTCAGAGGGGCTGTGGTTGCCTCGGTGAGGCCGTGGCGGCCTCGACTGGCTACGGGCGGCCGCGTAAAGGCGCAAGTTGCATGCACAATGATTTTAATTAAAAGTTGGATTAATAATTTCAATCAATTCCTATCTATAATTCAAATAAAATAAATAAAATCAATTAATATTTAATAAAATTATTCCATTAATTTAAAAATATTCTGTAAATTTATTTTATTTATTTATATATTATGAATAATAATTTTATTATTATTAAATTTTATTTTATTTTTCAATCCTATACAATCAAAATCAATTAAATTAATTTTACTATTATAATTAATTTTTTGATGTCTTTTTTTAAATTATTTTTTAATATTTAAGTTAAAAAGTTTATTTTTAATTATGTATTTTATATTTAAAAATTACTAAAATTTATTGGTACGATATGATGCTATATCAAAATCGTATTATTCCGATGGCGGATCAAAACTTTGATACTGGTTGAAATTTTAAATCTTGGTTTGACCTTCTCCTGGGCTCAGATTTTTTTCTCTTTATTCATCAGGGTTGATTTGGTTCTACCAGTCATGTTTTTTGAATGATACAACATTTGTTTTCAAGAAAGAAGGCAAGATATACTTACAGATAATAGTTATTTTCAATAACTTTGGAAGACTATTAGCTCATTCCATGCAATTTTGGAGAAATTTCTTACCTTAGTCGCCTGTCTGCTTAAAGTTTTGCATTTCAGTAAGTATATTCACTTTTTTCTAGGTTGGTGCTAGTGATGAATATTCTAGACCTCCAGGTTTATTCTTTCAACATGCTGGGCACAGGTACAAATTATTTTGTTCATCTTCTTTTTAGCTCAATACGAGTTTTAGCTAGGTTGGAAAATCTGAATTGTTTATGGCGGTCATCTCTGTTTCTTCTACTGTTATTTTATATGTTAAGCAATAGTATTCATATAAGACATTGTTTGTTCTCTTTTGTTTTTTTTGATTAACTTAGTTTTTGTTATAATTCTAACCTATTGGCGTTTTTCTACTCTTGGCATCAAAGTCTGGCCAACACATGGTTTAGACAATCCCCTTTAGTCCTCAAAAGCCTGTTGTTTGGGGTTAGACAGAAACATTTGATATCGTCCTGGTTAAACATTACTTTTAGTAAGGGTTTAAATAAAGTATGTGTCTCGTATGCGAATTATCAACCCACTAAATAGGAACATATGTAGTATGTGTGCACATATGCAGGGGCATTTGAAATACTATCGTATTATTTTTTATATTGATAAAAATACATAAGGTCTAGATAACAATATATATTGATCGAACTATCTAATACATACTGAAATCCAGTGAAGGTGGATATGGACCAAGTTATGGGGTGTATAAGCCGTGTGTTCAACTTTACAATGGACAAGTTAAAAACACAAACACGACCATGACCATGGATGACTGTAATACCATTATTGATTTTTGCAAAGAGAAAGCCTAGAGTCAGGCTTTATAGAAGAAGTTATATGGTTCAGTTCACTGTTCTCAACGAAAATCTCTGAAGCACACTTGGTGAAGAGATTTTATGTGCTTGATTTATTTATCAACATAGGTCTTCTTCACAAGAGCTCATGAACTGACCAACTCATACTTGGGAAGTGGTACAGCCGTGTGGAGGTGGTGGAAATCTGCTGGTGAGCTAGAAAGGAAATATTATTGTGGGAGTCAAGTCATCAAGAGGATTTTTTTTTTTTTGCTCTTTTGGAGCTGTAATGATTGTGGTATGTCAAAAGCAGTCCGGTGCACGAAGCTTCTGTCAATGCGGGGTCTTAGAGAAGGGTCTATTACATAGTCTTATCTTGTTTTGCAAGAAACTGTTTTCAGGATTCGAATCCGTGACTTTTTAAATCACATGACAATAATTTTACAATTGCATCAAGACTCCCCTTTAATAATATTGGTCTGTTAAAATTGATTATAGCTGTACATGCTGCTATGTTCTTTAGTGCTTTACCACTAGACAACATTCCTTCCTAGGATTAGGCTAATCACTCATGTTGCTCAATTTTCACTTTAGCGCACATTATTTCTAAGCTGGAGTAAAGTAATTCATTCAATACTGAAAGAATGACAACCATTGTTTACTTCAATTGCAATGTATATATCTTATCATTATGTTAAAAAAAAAATACTAAAACATCTAGGCTAACTAAGTTTTGACAAATTATTGAATTGTGAATTGTAAAATTCAGATAAAGAATTATTAGAGATCTTAAAAATAATTATACTTTTCTCAGAATAGTTTTGTATCTAAACATATTTACCATAATATAACGTTTTATTTAATAGCATGATAGAACAGATATGTTAAAAGAGAGTAGGATGTGAATACTAAAATTGAACCCTCAAATTATATAAAAATTTGGGATAAAATTGATGAAGCAAATATGGGATACAAATTGAAAATTAATAACAACAACCAAATGTTTATCCCACTAAGTTGGTTTGAGATTGAAAGGTAGAATATTTTATTTACAAAGAGACACTATATTTATCCCACTAACTAGGAAAGGAATACTTCTGAAGACAATGTATAAAAACTACAATTGAGCTCATAAAAACTACCTAAGTTTATATCTTCTATTGAAGACAATGTATAAATTGTTGGTATTTCATCCCATTAAGAAATGAAGTACAATGAGCAATATAAAACTTCCACGTTAAATGCTTTTGACATGGAGAAATTATTGTTGTCAAATGGATAGCTTAGACATGACATCATTTCTAAGGCATTAATGATGCAGATCCTATTGTCATTCAATATTTCAATGTTATAAAATTTATTCTTCTAAATCAATATATATTAGGTGTAGACTTCACATTGACTATTGTTTGACTGTCTTAGACTCTCATACACTTTACAAGAATGTTCTCTTTTAATATAAAATGCATCATTTCTTTCTTTCTTTATAATAGATTTGGTTTAATTTATTGTAAATTGGGTTTAATTTGACTTCTCGATGAGTTATAATTTCTTTTAATTGGTTCTTATTTTTCAAATATATAGAATAAGATTTGTAATAAGTTTCGCAATGAAACATATTGAATCGATCCAAATTGTACAATACAAATGATGATTCTGATAACCATTAGCATGCAATGGTGTTCAAGCTTGATGGTCCCAAAAGGGGAAAATCATTATCTTCTTGTCCTGAGGTCCAAAGTGAGGATGTAACTTTTTAACAGGGATAAAGTTGTGGACTTCCATTGGTGTGAAACTGAACCATGGACCATAGCCAGTGTTTCTGATGACTGTGCGAGAGTCAATGGTGGTGGGACTCTACAGGTAAATTATTGCTGTCGCACAAACCAAAATGGCATATACAAAGATGCTAATCAATCAAATATCTGACATCGAAACAGCTGTATGATTGTTTAATCAGAAATTTTGATTTTGCAGTTGTGGCGCATGAGTGATTTTATCCACAGGCCTATGGAAGAAGTTTTGGCAGAGTTAGAGACGATCAAGGAACAAATCTATTGCTATTCAACCGAGACATGAATGTATGGTTATGTTCTTTTCATTCCTTTTTTTTTTCATTTTTCTCTGAGAACGAGGTAAACAATTTAGATTTTATTTTCTTAGGAAATGAACTCTAACTTGCTTAGTTGAGGTAGTTTGAATCAGATCCACTCTAACCAAGTGTCATGCTAATCCATTTGCCTGGCATTTATGATAAGAAAACTGTGGTTCTGCAGTTATACCGCCTTTGATAAAACAATAGTGAAGAACAATTATTCTATTTGAAGTTTACGAAAAATTTGCGATAGATATATGTTGACTGAAATTGAGTAAAATAATCTGATTTATAAAAAGGTATTAATGCATTTACAATTCACTAAAGTAATTATTTACTTTCAATGTTAGTTTCTTTATCATTCGTGTGTGACAGTTATATGCAACATTTTTGTTAAATAATTCTTCAATTCTGTAGGATTCTTGTTAGAGCTTAAATGAAATAAAACACTAGTTTTTCTTGTTTACTTGGAAGTAAGGAGAAAGGATTTATTTTCATCTAAACAATTACATGCCTTTTTTTTACTTAATTTATTTCATTTATCTTTCGTTTTCTGTAAGGAAACACTAATACACTCGCTATTAAAGGTCGGAGAGGAGGAAAAGATAGCTGGATAGAACATTGAAGAATTTTTCGTTCCCTATTTTTCGTCAAATTAGGCTAATTAGAAGTGTTCAGAGAAGAAGGATGAGAAAAACGGTAAAAGCTGCCCATTTTTTTATTTATTTAAAAGCTGCCGTTTCTTTTATTTCTTCACTGTTTAGCAATCAACCACAGTAGTGCATAAGTTCTATTAACTTTTTTGGCCTACCACTTTTTTTTTTATAATGTTTTTGGCATCCATTTTAGAAAATTTGACTATGAAAATGTTTAGATATAAGAATTTTTAAATATATAATGTACATTGTGGGATAGAATTGATCCGAGTCTTTGGTTAGGAAGAAGGATATCTATATCATCTCTAGAAAATATATGTTTTGGTGCGAGGTCCTAGCAGGTTAGATTTACTAAATAGTTAAGGTGTGACATGGGTTCGTAATATTAAAAACAAGTGATGGCGTAGTGCCTATGTTTATCAAACATAAGCAATGAAGTGCGCCGGTGGCCAACAACTATCGATCAATATCTATCAGCGTCCGTTGTTTTTAAACTCAACTATTAATAATTACACTTTATTAATTAATCATTTATGGTCGAAAATTAAATCCATATCAAATCTTCTCCTCCCTCTCCCTCTTTTTCCTCTCCGTTGAATCTACCTTTTACAAGCCAACAAAACGACAACACAAGCAGTAATAAAATAAAGCCTCTTCTCTAGCTGCCACTGTGTCATTTCCTCCTGTATTATTAGGCACTCTTCCCTTTCCCTTACCTTCTCTCCTTCTGAAGATTCAATCATTTGCAGATGCCAATTTCATTCTGACATTGTAATGTCGTTACTCCTGCCATTTTAATCTCATCTAAATTCATTGCTTCTCAATGTCATTTGTTGTCTATTGGAAATGATCTCTAAATGTATAAGAGTTAAAATGATCAATTTTTTTGAAAGTCGATTTTTAATTATGCCTAGTAGATAAAGTAAAAGGCTGTTTATTTTTAGAATTGGTCGGCGAAATTTAGACTTCTCAATTATTAAAATAAATAAATGAATTTGAAATTCTTCAATGACAAAAAACAAAATTAAATAATAAATGTTCAAATTGAACCACAATGACTATATATATATATACACACGCACATAAAGTCCAGGAAATTTCAATAAATGGTATTACATATAACCTTACAACAATATCCACAATCAATCAAACGGAAAAGCAAATCAGAGAAAATAAAACAACTTCTGCTTAATTATACAAATAATATATTTCTTCCAATCTTCTCTTTGTTTTGGTAGGGTTTTCATCTTCTCTGTTTCTTGCATTTGCTGCCAATGTCATGGCGGCGGTTGTAATTGTCACGTTGCGGGGGAAGGGATTAGGGTTTAGGAGATGGTCCACTTCCAGATCTTGACACGGGGCTTGACCTTGCAGGCGGCATTCGAAGTGGACGCTGTCGCCGCTGCCTTCCCCGTCGGCAGCGCCACGTTGATGCCGGAGCACTGCACCTTGACCCTGATCCTCTTCGTCTTCAGACTCCCGATCTTAACCCCCACTTTCGTGTCCACATCGATTTCCAGCGACAGCTTCGTCCTCCCCCTCAGATCCCTCGTCGCCGCCGAGTCCAGCGTCCGGCCGCCGCCGCCACCAGCGGCCAGCGTGGCGGAGAGCAGAGTTGTGTTCTTCGCCCCCTGGCGGAAGGCGGGGAAGGACCCGTCGCCGACATCGACCTCGCCGGATAAGACGGAGACGGAGGCGGGGTCGTAAAGGAAGACGAGCTTGCGATTAGGGTTTCTGGCTGTGACGTTGAGGTCGAGGCGGGAGGTGAGGCGGCCTCCGGCGGAGACGTTGAAGGCGGCGAGGCGGAGGGCGGAGACGGCGAAGACGGGGCGTTGGGGGCGGTAGATAAAGTAGAAGACTCCGAAGGCAGCGGCGCTGAGGAGGATGAGGAGGAAGAGAATGAGGGCGAACCAGAGGCAGCAGGAGCAGCAGCAGCTCCGCTGCCGCCGCCGGGGCGGAGGAGGTTTTCGGGGCTGGGGGCGATAGACCGGGAGCGGGCCGCCCTTATACGGCGGAGCGCCGGTGACTGCCGCCGGGGGAGGCTTCGCGGTGGGCTTCACGGAAGGGTAGACTCGCTCCGCCATCGATGCCCTCCCTCCACGATCTGCCGCCATTGGTCACCTTTCGAGCCCGATCTATAGGAGAGAAGGGATGCGGCCCAGCTCGTTGGGCATCATCCTTCACCGCCGTCAGATTGTCATCCAACGGGTTAGACTCCTGCTTCGTGATTCGTGAACTGACAAAATCCGTTGAGACGTCTACGTTGTGGAAATGAAAAAACTGTCAAATCTCACGGTAGTTTACTCCACGCCCGTCGCCCACGCTTATCGAAATAAAATCTATTTTGATAATTATTACGATCATTCCAAATGTATTCGCTTAGAAAATAAAATTTAAAAATGGGAAGATTTTTTCCCACAATGTTTGATTACTTGTAAACTAATATTTTTAAAAATTATTGAGCTAAATATTAATTACATATTTTTATTCTTAAAAAAGACTTCAATTTTTTGTTAATAATTTCTAATGCACAAACAAATTGTAAAATAATAATAATAATAATAATAGTAAGAATAATGTTTTATAGTGAAGTATAAGACAATTATATGCAATTAATTATCCTTCACCAAACTTTCTTCCTTATAATGACAAAAATAACACATCAATTTGTCTCTGTTATCTCTTTGTTTGTTTATAAATTAAACTATTACAATTTGTAAACATGACGTTAATAGTTCTCCTACCGAGAAATATAATTTATTCTTTGAATATTAATTATTGTGCCAAAAAGTCATGAATCTTTTTTTTTTTAAAACATTTCTGTTCATTCATCTCGATCATCTCCCTGACAGTCTTGCTAATTTTCAAGTAAAATTCTGATCACATGTCATGTTTTTAGATATGCTAAATTAATTTCCCCCCTCATTTTTGTGAATGAGAATTAAGGATCTTTAAACAGCATAATTAGAACATTCAATATTTTTAGTAAATTTAAGATTACCAGAAAAAGAATTGGTAAATTTCTTTCAATTTAATATTGTTAGATGACAGGGAAAATTGAAAACAAAAATCAAATTAAATATATTTCTTATGTCTCATAAATCTTTTTTTAAATACAATCTAGGTATTCATGTCTTGCGTTCAGATTAATTTTGGAGATGATCAATTCAATCTTATGAAAGTTTCTCATGGACTATTAGTGTGAATTCCAAAAGTGCAGTTAGATTTTGACGGATGATTCGGTACCACAAGTGATTCAAGTATCACCAACGAATATATGTTCAACATGAAAATTGAATCATCATTGCATGTGTGTTTCTGTCCCACTGTTACTGGCACATCGTGCCTCGCTTCGCTGCTATCATAATATCAAGTCAATAATAATAATAATAATAAAAACTTTGTGTGTTGTGAAAATACTAACTTAAAAAAACATGAAGCGCATTATTGATTATTGGATG
>JBAMHZ010027776.1:0-12745 GCA_037177395.1 Alpinia galanga
TGCCATGGCCAGCGTGCCCTGCGATTAATGAAAAGATGAACATTGCAAGAGCTTTTACTGCCATAATAACTAGTTCAGGCAAGAGACGAGAGCAGGACAGGACAGCACATGAGCTGGCAAAACACCTTGATAAAGAACAAGGAAATGGGATAGAAGAGAGTAGAAGGCAACTGGTGCATGGCATAGGCAACCATCATTGATTTCCCAGGTGGCCTGTGGTGTGTTGTGTGACAATGTGGCCAACAGTGAGGTAACATGTGGGGGGCCCGGCCCTTGTTGTTGTTGGGTTCCTCGTGTTTGATAGCCAACGATACAAGCTGACCACGTGGCAAGAGCGCAGAGGGTAGGGTGGCTGGCTGGCTGCCCTCTGCCCTCTGCCCTTTGCCCTTTGCCCTTTGCCCTTTGCCCTCCACGTGTTCTTATGGAATGCCTGATTCCACGATAAAATATATGGACGGATACAAATCGACAGAATGGCCGAACCACTGCCATTCGTCGTTCCACGGCGGACCGACATGGATGAACCGATCGATGACGCTTGAGATACCTAATCGCGTCTCGAAGCAAACGGCGCAGTGGAGTAAAGGGAACCGTCGGTCGTCTTATCCGTTTGCCATTGCTCTCCTTCCTCCCCCGTTCTCGGCGCGTCTCGCTCCGTGGAGTGTGGACGTCAATCGATTCAGGCGGTGATTCGATCCCTCAATCCGCCCCTTTCTTCGCACCGCTCTCTTCTTTTCCAATCCCCAATCATGGCCGCTGTCCAGCTCGCCAGACCTGGCCTTTCTCAGGCGCTCCGCCTCCGGCGGTCCTTCCTGCCGCACCATCGCTCCTCCTCCTTCTTAGTCCGCTGCCGTCTTCAGGAGGACGGCGGCGAGTCCAAGGGCAAGTGAATTACTTGAGTTCTCGTTCTCATTGATTGGCAATTACATGGTTCTTAAGCTGTCTTCTTTTTGGGATGGTGGATTAGGGGAGGAACGGCCGGAGTCGTTGTTCATGAAGGAACTCAAGCGGAGGGGCTTGAATCCGACCACGCTGTTGGAGGAGGGTGATGGGGGTGCGTCGATAGGATCGTCGGAATCGAAGGGAAAGAGTAGAGACGATGGCGAGAGGAACAGGGGATCAACGAAGCGGAATGGTATGGCGTCGGCGGAGCTTGACAGAAGGCTGTCGAATCAAAGGGAGCGGTCCATGTCTTTAAACAGCGAGGGCCTCGAGGTTTATTCCAAGCCTCTTACTATTCCTTTCCATAATGAGTTCGATTTTCATTCTCTAGTTAACTGCTCTTTCTTCTTTTTTCTGGTGATGATGACACTATGCGTGCAATAGATTAGTACGAAAATTTTGTAACGAAGGCACTTCGTTTGTATAAATATATTTCGTGTCGTATGTAAAAAAGCACTTAAAAAAGATGATTCATTCGTCTTCAATATTTTTATCGATCAATTTCACAGATAACACATGTGAGGTAAATCACGATGATGACTTTATATCTAATCAAGGGCTAATACGATAGAAGGACAAATACTTCAAAAAAATTTACAATCTTTAAAATTAATATTTCTCTTACATAAATCTACCGTTGCACTAGCCACAAAGTCAAACTGTATCCATGCCTTTCAGACTATCTTCCTGTTACCGTTCTAGCTTAGATTTTTAAGGCTATTGTGAAGATTTTAGTTGGGAGAACTTGTGTTCTTTCCAAAAGATAATCTGACAAAATGCATTTAACCGTACTCTTGAGTGATCTTTTTACATGGTCCAAGGTAGAACTTGGGCCGTACTAATTACACACGTACACAATATGTAAGTTGCCCTGCTTAACTAGGGTTCTCTTGAGTTTGACTCAGTCACTCATGTACCTTCTACTGAGCTTGACTGAGCTCTTTAGTATAGCAAAATAAGCTAAAATTTGAACTTCGCTTATCTATGTATCAAAGTTTTCTCTTGAGCTTGAAATAAATTCAGTTGAAGATCATGCTCGAGCTTAGATCACCCAAGCTCGAAGTTGTTTCAAGCCAGAAATTCGCTAAAGCTCAAGATAAAGCCATTTTCCAACTCTATTTTAGATTTGATCGTTGTACTTAACAATCTGTTGCAATACTAAAGTCTATCTCAAAAAAATATGAAAGCTTGTAAAACCCCTTTATATCCCCGTACAACAACCTATTAAAAATGATGTAAACGAGACTAATGATGAACTGCAAACAATGCTTTTCAGGCGTTTGTTCATGAATGCTAAAAATAAGCAGAAAAAGAGCTTAAATAAGTTCAACACTATACTTTTCAAATTTAGATCTCATACTTGCTATTTAACCAATGAGCCAGTCATGTTTATTTTCCAGCTAGTCAGAGGAAATTTATGTAGCTAAATCATGAAATTGTTAATATAAACATTTTTGGAATATAAAAATCCAACTTGGTGCACCGTGTTAAACTTGTTATTGTGTGGTTATTTGTCTATTTTTTATTGTCTCAAATTCCAACTTTTAGCTGTAGATAATGATCGTGTGCCCATTTTATTTCTCATGCGACTGAGCTTACATCTTGCATTTCTCACTGAGTTGCTGACCTTTTGTATTTACATTTTTTTTGTAATGACAACACATATTGTTTACCTCAGGGTTTAATTCCAAGAGCTAAATTGCTTCTAACTATCGGTGGAACATTCTTTTTAGGCTTTTGGCCTCTGATCCTCATCACGTTTGGTCTTTTTCTTGCCCTATACATTGTAAGTTCTCATCCTGTTCTTGATTTTTATACTTATTCTGCCATATAAAACTTTCACATGATGAAATGACTTGTTTGATTTCATAGTATTTTCACTTTCTGCTAGAGATGTACAAGTACAAAAACATTAGCCGCTTGGCTATTATAATTTGCCTTATGTATAGACAAGCAAAATAATAGGGGAAACCTGACCTGGCCATGTGTAAACGTTAAAAAGCCCAAGAGAGAACCCAATTCATCCCAAATACTGAATTATTTAGGTGGGGAACCTCTTGGTATTTAAGCATGCTTTAGTAAGCTTCACTTAGCAATACGAGACTAAAAGTGGTGTTTCATCCTCTCATTCACACTTCTTTAGTCCCTTTAGCATGCGTACTTTTAACATTGAAGAACTACTTACAGGCTTCTTCTTACAGGTGACAATTTTACTTCTTGTAGCCTTTTTTTAATATATGCAACTTAACTGATGAATAAATAAACAGAGGATTTCTATTGTTCCAGTTAGCCAGGTTTGTGGATGATACACAGCCTAATTTGCTAAGGATGCATCTTGTGGGATAAGTTTAGCTTCGATGAGTTTTCTACAAACTCTCCAAGAATTTTGAATCTGTTAATTATTTAAATCTAGGAGATATACAATCGGGCTTTACTTCTGAAAAGCTACTTTCTCAAGTAAAAGAGGATAACCGGTTGCTGCGTAGCTAAAGCCTTGTGGATCAGTTACAAAGACAGAATCTAGTTTTAACTGTTATATATAGATTTCAATCCGGTTAAGATGCTTGATATTTTCAAACTTTGGTTCTCTAACAAGCATGACAAACTGACAGACAAGATCATTCTTCAAAACGTTTTGTTAAGATGTCTGATTTAGGTATTGTGTTTGAGCACAGTATTTAGGGCCTGGTTTTGTGCATGATGCCAGCAGAGGACCCGTATCGCCGCCACCGTACGTAGATCCATATGCACTGCTAGATGAAGAAAGACTATCTCAGGTGGCTCCAAATCTGTACTGACTTGCCTCAACATTTCACAAGCTCTATTATGCCTGTATTATTTCTAGCCCGCATTTAAATGATGGATCTACTAATATTGCCCTATTGTAAATCTTGAGTTTTGACTGCCAAGACAAATCTTGATACTGTGTTTATTGTATGTTTCAGATCATTGTTGCCCAATCCTACTGTTAGAGAAAATCTAGTAAATGCTGTGTCTATGTTTGCAAATTGTCTAACCAATTAATGGAACTTATGACAGTGGTTGTTAATGGAAAATCTGTAAGTTGCTCTCTCTGTTGCAAGGGGCTTTGCCAGTCAAATCTGTGCTTCCCTACCTCTATTTTCTCTACCTGTACAATCCAACAGGGGCGAGTGATCTGACAAAAATAAACTAGTCATCTCAACAGACAAATTGAGATAATTGACCCCTCCAATGAATCTCAAGTTGGAAAAGACAGCATTTTGGCACTGTTTCAGTCAGTTTTTTTTTCCTTTCTGATTTTTCAGACCCACTTCATTTACATCTTTTGAATATCTGGAATCTCGTAGCATTGCTGGCTAAAGAGGAAGTATGAGTGGTTTATTGGATATCTATGTCATCATGTCAGGTCCTGTGAAGGATAATACTCAGCATTGTGTAAATGCAATCATCACTATATATCTGCATATACCAAAGAGCTACTTTCTTGATGACTTATCCATACTTGAATTGTATGAGTTCTCAGCGCTTTCTTCATCTTGACCATTTGCGAATACAAACTAAGAACAGATGCACTTCCTTATTACTTATGGGACCTGAGATCTACAAGGCATTTGTCCTTTAGGGAAGTATACCCCACATGTCAAGTAGTTCACATGCCATTGCTGTGTGATGAATTATAATACATAAACAACGTTGCTAGGTAAATCAAACTAATCATTTTCTTGACACTTTCTAGGAAAATTGTCAATGATGCAGCTGGAATTGTGGGGGCATAGTTGATTCGTCAAAGAAATAAGAGAAGCGAGCTAGAAATTGTAGGACAATAATGGATAAGAACAATTTCTCAAGATTATGGTTCCAAACTCTATTATCATAGTTTCCCGTTTAAATATCGAGCATTGCCATTGTTATACTGCATACTGACTTCAGAAACAAAACCAAATAATTTCTAGTAAGCTACTCGATTGAGGAGCACATCATTTCACCAGCATTTGTTTTTCTCTTCCATGAATCATTCTGGATTTGGCAATTTCACGCCCAAGAATTGATTGGAGGAGAGGAACTTATCTCCTAATTAAGCCCAAATAATGATGTGGAGATGACCAATGGTTGTACTGATTCTTTTGAATTAGCAAGGATAATCTTCCATTATGCTCTGTTTTAATCTGTCAATATAAAATAGGAATCTTTATATATACATTTTTTCTTTTAATAGATTGCCTCCAATTCTAAAGTAAGTGCGAGATCAAAAGCACAATCCAGTGTCAAACAACTGTGGCAACAGGAATGAAAATCAATGACAAGCAATCAGATTAATCAATCGACTCCAGCATCTTCACGACAGAGCTGGCAGCAACCACAGATAGCACTCATCGTCATCACAACTTGCAACCATAGAAGCGCGAATTTTAGGAACAGTAAACAAACGTGGGAAGTCCACACTTGAGATTGCTGAAGTCTTCGTATTGGACAAAATAAAAGGTGAGGTTTAAAACAGGACGGAGACAATAAGCAATCGGGGAAATCACACTTCCGGAGCGCTAAACCAAGACGAATCTACGTCATTTCTTTTCCTTTTTTTTTTTTTTTGCCATAAGAAGAAAAAGAAAGGAGGATTAAAAAGACAAGAAAAAAAATTCAATCAAAGCACGATGACCGACCGGCCGGGCGGCCGAACGGTCTATCCGACGACATTGGTAGAGCATCCCGTACTGTACGTACGTACAAAGAAGAGACGGCTCGCCCCCCTCCCTCTTCGTACTCGCCCACTCTGATTCTGGTTGCCTGGCTCCATCCTGTCTGCCTGAGGGAGGTGGACGGAAGAAAGAAACATCTACGTTGGCGACAATACCCTCGCAGATCCGGTTCCGGTGCCGCCGGTCCCGGAGGCAGTCTCGTTAGCGGAGGAGGCGGGTTTCGTCTCGGCGTTCGCCATGGAAGCAGTAGAGTATCACTTCCCCCTTTCACTCTCCTATCCGCCTCTCCCTCTCCCCACAACCTTAGAGAGAGAGAGAGAGAGAGAGGGAGAGATGGAAATGGGAATGGAATGAATGTAATTGCTTTATTTTCGGTGCGAGTTGAGTGTCTATAAATAATGGCGAGAGGAGGAGGCAATTAAAAAGTGAACAAGATGGAGAGTTGGTTTTTTGTTGTTGGGTTAAAGACATTCCTCATCTCCCTCCCTGTTCTTTTGTCCTCACTATCCTTTCCTCTATTCTCTTCGTCTCCAGGTAAATATCGAAATTTACGCCATATGCTATGGTTGATCTTTCGTTCTTTATATATATATATTGGAATTTTATGTATTATATACAGTCCTTGTTTGTTTTTTTTTGGGTGATGCAATGAGACACAGATTCAATGTTCCCGTTTACATCACCGAGACGTTCAGCGTTCTACATATGGTATCAAACTGAAGTCGAGATCGAACTCCCCGTCTACAAAAACTGTTCTCTCCGACGTCGTACATGTTTTCAATTAAAGTACTAAGTTGTTTGGTGAGATGGTTAATAAAATCTACTCCAATTGGCAACATAAACAAGGTTTTACTGCTGATATCTCAAATCCACTTCATGGAGATGACGAAGGGGGGCCTTATCGCTCGTCCTGATTGCTTTGGAAAAAAAGGGAAAAAGAGAGAGAGAGAGAGAGAGAGAGAGAGAGGGGGTGATCGTCCACCTGCGGCATGAGCAGAAGGGACCGCGGGGCAGCGTTGGATCGTAGCGTATGCTGGCGTATTTGGCTGACCCACCGTGCGAGTGGCGCAGTGCACACTGACGCAGAGAGCCGATGCCTCTCCCACGGAACGCGGCCACTCTCTGCCTCTGCCTCTGCCTCGACTGTTCATCGTCCTCTCCTCCCGCCCGCCCCCCAGTCAAATACCTTAAACTCACCACGTTCTCTTTGTTTCTCCCTCAAATCTTGCAAGGCGACAAAGGCTGTGGAATCGGGAGTGCCAGGGAAGGAGGCGAGCCCCGTGGCCCGCCGTCGCTCTCTTATCCGCCACAGCAGCGCTCGTGATCTCTCTCCCGGTCGAGCACCCGGCGCGGAATGATTGTCAATTTGTAACGAGATGATTCTCCCGACTCGGCTCGGCTCGGCTCGATGTCTTTATACTGGGCTGAAGAATCTGCGTCATTAGGCCTTCATGTTTGGGCTTACTTTGTTTTAACGGGCTGCATGTCTGTGTTGGAGATGGCCCATCTTCATTCAGATTTGCTCTTGTTCAGTCACATCTGCGGCGATGCGGTGTCTTCCACTCACTGATTAGAAAAGCAGCTTGAAGTTTGGCTCCTGGCTCTACCACGTCAGAGTTACACTGTTCATTATCTCATTTGCAGGTTTGCGAAATTAAGTTACACAAGATCCAAAAGAATGTCTGGCAAGATGAGGACAAAGATGTTAGCACTGGCTGTTTTTTTATTTCAGGCTATGAGAGGGTAGGCCTTTCTTTCCCTGACGAACCCTAGTCCACTTTTTGATGCATTCTCTGAATTGAGTGATAATAGTATCTATATAAACACAAGGGGAGAAAAAAAAGAAAAAAAAAGGCATCAACTGGACGACAAACACGAAACACTTCAGTGTTTCCTTCGTTTTCATTTCCCGCGGAGAATACGCGGCCCAAACTTTAGATTCCCTGATTCACAAGGCGTAAAAATTATATATAAAATTGAGGAATTATTTTTGAGTTTCGACCAAACCACATCATTCTGAATGCACGAGGAAAAAAAAAATGTTTGATTAGGGCCTGCAAAATCCACTCCTTCCTGATTGCAAATCACACCTTCCTAATTTGCATTGCATTTCAATATGGTATTCTTTGTATGAACAATAAAGGAACTGAAATGACATTTGACGTGTCGATTCAATGCTGCGGGTCACTGTTTAAAATGAGAATAAGAATCGACTCATACTTCTGAAATCACATCACATCACTGATGGACTACAGGAATTCACATTTCGGATCCGAATTTAATCTTCTTGCCACCAAATCCAGCCGCGAGATTCGTCTCTTCGCGTTCGCGGCCAGAAACACCGCAGTCGCTTTACGCAACGACATGCCAAGCTTTCAGTTCGAGAACTCAAAATTACTAAATAATAGTCCACGCAGCTTAGAGAATTAGCAACATCACATGCGGCATTTGAATAGCCAAAAAGAAAAGTAAAATGAGATCGATCAGAATGGCACTAGCTCCTGAACAAAAATTTGCTAAAGCCGACAAATTCAAATGCTGAGGAGATCTGGTGGCACTAGTAAGCCTTGCGATTCTTGCTGCTGTTGCAGTTCTTTTACCTCATTGACGGGGACTGCAGCTGCAGGATTTGGTAGGTCCATTAGAATTTGAACCACCTCCCTCATCGTTGGTCGCCCCGCGCACTGCTCCTCCACGCAGAGCATGGCGACGTAGAACACGTGCATGACCTCGTCCAGGGGAACTGCCGGGAGCCGCGGATCCAATATCTTCAGCACTCCCTCCTTGTTGGACTCCGTCATCTTCCGTACCCATTGGACGATGTCGACGCCATCGCCGAACCCTCCCACTGGCTTCCGGCCGGTCACCAGCTCCAGAAGCACCACCCCGAAACTGTACACATCGCTTTTCTCGTCCACCTTCAACGTATATGCATATTCTGTTGGCAGAAAAAAAAAGTTGTGAAGTTTTGTGTTTGTTCTAGAGTAGTCAGAGAGTGTATAAGAGGATCTCTACAACAGTCCAATTAAACGAGTGTTTAAATCTTTAAGGACGCCTGTAGCTCTACAACAACCACCATTAATAGATTTGAGGCCAAAAAGTGAGGCAAGAAAGCCCTGTGATTGGAATTTGGAAGGCTTTTACCACAGTGCTAAAAACAGCTGGGAGAGATCGCTCATCGCGCAGAACTATTGCTGAAAGAACACGCTAAAAATGAGTCATTGGTGGCTGCTAGCTGTTAGTTGTCCCCGATCAGCGTCGTTCATGGAATATAACTGGTGCAAGTATTAGTCATTGCAAATTAACAAAAATTACCTGGAGCAATGTAACCATACGAGCCGGCGATGGCCGACATGCACTCGGAGGTGCCGGAGTCCTTCAAGAACTTAGCGAGCCCGAAATCGGCGACGTGAGCTTCGAAGTTGGAATCAAGCAGGATGTTATTGGACTTGACGTCGCGGTGCAGGATGAGCGGCGAGCAGTCGTGGTGGAGGTAGCAGAGTCCCTTCGCGGCATCGAAGGCGATCTTGCACCGCGTGTCCCACAGCAAGTGGCCGCCCTTCGTCCCGTGAAGAATCTCTCCGAGGCTCCCGTTTGGCATGTACTCGTACACCAAGAGATTGGTCTCGTGGTTGGTGCAGAAGCCCAGCAGCCTCACGATATGGCGATGCCGAATCCGGCCTAGCGTTTGAATCTCCGCTGAGAATCCATGGTCGTGCGGAAGGCCGCGGCTCATAGCGGAGAGTCGCTTCACTGCCACCTCCTGGCCATTGGGCATGACGCCCTTGAAGACGGTGCCGGAGCCGCCTTTGCCGATGATGTTCTCATCCTTGAGGCAGTGGAGGACGTCGTCGCAGGTGAAGTCGAGGCGCTGGAAAGCGGTGAGGTGCCACACCCGGGTATCTCTTGCTTTATTTAAAGACCAGGCTTTGATGATCGCGACCATGGCAAAGATAATGGAACAAACGAGTAGACCAATGAGCAGTAGCAGCTTGAAGAAGGACGAGAACGCCTTCCTTGAGTGGCAAGAACCGACGGCGTCGGTCGCGTAACAGCAAGGGCGGAGGTACTGACCGCAGAGATTCGGATTGCCCTCAAATGAACTCGCATTGAAATAGAAAAACTGCCCCGCAGCAGGGACGACGCCGGAGAGGTTATTGTAAGAGAAATCGACAACCGTGAGGCTCTGCATCGTGCCAATCGACTGAGGAATCTCTCCTCGGAGCTGGTTCCTCGATAAGTTGAGGTAGTTCAAGATCCTCAACCCGGAAATCTCTGGTGGAATCTCGCCGGAGAGCTCGTTGCGACTGAGGTCGACCAAGGTCAAGAGTTTGCAGCGGCTTATTTTCTGTGCAATTGGGCCGGAGAACCGGTTCCAGCTGAAGTCCACCTTGGATAGTTCCTGCAGCCGCTCAATGTCCGGCGGGATGCGGCCAGATATCTGGTTCTGGTTCAAGAGGAGCTTCTGGAGACCGGAATAATTGCCTATGGACGGGGGAAGTGGTCCCGAGAGCCGGTTATTGGAGAGATTAATTTGACCGAGATCCGGCGAGATCGCGGCGGCACCGGTGTCAGGAAATCCACCGGCAAGCATATTGTCTTGGAGCTCGATCTGTGAAAGCTTCGGCAAGCTGAAGAGGCCATCGGGGATCGATCCATTGAGATAGTTGTCGCCCATTCTGATCCTGATAAGAGACTTGCACGTGCCGAGGCTATTTGGAATTGGACCGACAAGGTAGTTACCGAGAGCGATTAGCGTTTGCAGCCGATTCGCGGAGCAGAGGCCGGGCGGAAGCATCCCGGTCAGTTTATTAGATGAGATGTCGAGTATACGCAGAGGGCTGCTCCGACCTAGTTGCCGGGGAATATCGCCGGTGAAGTTGTTCTCCCAGAGCTGGAGCACCTCCAGCGCAGGAAGGTGGCCGAGGAACTCCGGGATCGCCCCGTGGAGTTGGTTGCGGAACAGATTGAGCAGGGTCAGTTTCTGGAGGTTCGCCAAGGAGGAGGGGATCTCGCCGGTGAGGGCATTGTTGGAGATGTCCATGGACTTGAGACTACGAAGGCTGCCGAGCATTGGAGGAAGATTGCCGGATAGGCCATTCACCTGGAGGAAAAGCGTATCGAGGTTCTGGAGGTTCCCAAGCCCGGTCGGAATCTCTCCGGTGAGGCCGCAGCTCGCCATGTCGAGACGGACAAGCGATGAAAGGTTGCCGATTTCAGGTGGGATACCACCCTCGAAGCTGTTAAAGTAGCCGACATAGAGATAGCGAAGACGGGTGAGATTACCCAGCTGCGGAGGCAGAGGACCAACGAGCTCGTTGCCGGAGACGGCAAGGTACTCCAGGAACTCCCAGCGTCCGAACTCTGGCGGGATGATGCCGGTGAAGAAGTTTCCGCCTAGGTGGAGGTGGCGGAGGTTCGGTAGATTGGCTACCTCAGCCGGAAGGGGGCCAGTAAGATTGTTATTGTAGAGGTCGAGGACGAGAAGATTTCTAAGGCGACCAAGGGTGGAAGGCAAGCTGCCATTAAAGATATTGTTGGACAGGTTAAGGTAGCGAAGGTTGGAAAGGCGAGAGAGCTCAGCCGGGATGGGACCAGAAAGTGAATTGGAGGCGACGGAGAGGTTAACGAGGTGGCTGAGGCGGCCGACCGCAGGGGAAAACACACCGGAGAGGTTGAGCCCGGAGAGGTCAAGTGAGACGACGTAGTCCCGAAGGGAGGCGCAAGCGATACCCGGCCAGGAGCAGTGACTGCCACCGGCAGAGGAGTTCCAGGCAGAAAGGACTGCGGAAGGGTCGGAGACGGCGGCTTTGAGTTCGACCAAGGCCTCAGCCTGTGCTTCCTCCTCTGCAGCCGCGTCCAGCGGCAAAACATAGAGGAAGAATATGAAAAGGAGGAGGAGGAGGAGGAGGAGGATTGGCCGGAGGCCGGGAGACTTCTTTGCCTTGTTCGATCTCATTTTAGCTGCAGTATCAATCAGCTCCGACGAGGATTCAGTTTCGGGACTGGAGGACGATTTATGTCTTTATCATGAGGAAATGGATATTTTTAACTTTTGAGAAACGGACTTTTAAAATTTATTTCAGTTTCATTTCGGCAATTTACGCTTAAACTTTAGAAATACCTAAAATCACCAATTTTTGCATTTAAAAAAAAAAGACACACTTTTTTTTATTATAAATATTCTTCTCGTTAAAAGTAAAATAAAATAATAAAAAAAATATCACTTAGCCAAAAGGTCATGATCTTTGGTGACAAAATCACGGTCAATTGTGGCATCGCGATTTCATAGCCAAAGAGTTGTGCTACCGATGTGATCGCAATTTCATGGCTAGAGGCCGCGACCTGTTTGGTCGTAATTTTACAGTAAGAAAATGAATCGTCCATTAGCCACGATTTCACGACCGAGAATCTAATCATAGACTGATCTTGACTAGCTTTGATTAAGATCTTACACAAGGGCTGCAACCAGCGACAGGAGCAAATCGCTGTGGCTGTCAATTAGGTCGTCGGTAGCAATTTTGCATCGGAAATCGTTAATATATATATTTTTTATTTTTTAAAAAGAAAGGTATTTTGAAAGAAGAAAAAAAAAGGTGCCTCAGTAACTCATTTTTATAAATTTTCGCTTTTATTTAAAATCTTTTTTTGTTTGGGTTTATCCAACGAAGAAGGTTGAGGAGGATATTGTTTTTTTTTCCCTCTAGATGCTTTGAGATTTGCATTGATGTCCTAGTATTGCTTTTTAAATGCTGGCGGTCGAGTAGATTTAAAATGCGATTGCGATTAATTAGCCGGTGGACGATTGTTAAAAGACAGAGGATGTGGAATCAAAAGTCCATCAACATGCCTCTCGCTTCATCTTTAGCATCCAACAGTGTAAGCATAAGACAGAGATCCAAACACATGCCTCTATAATTTGGTCACATCAGCATTCTGTGGGCTTGCAGATGTACGAAAGTTTGCTGGAAACGAGCGATATCATATAGGCACGGAATCCATGTTTGTCCTCTCAGAAACAACTTTTAGTATCTTCAAGTCGCAGGCATCTCAATCAATTCTTGAAAAAAGATAGGGCATAACAACACTGTTCACGTCGACCATTCATTGGGAGATCATGAGCT
>JBAMHZ010027982.1:0-18651 GCA_037177395.1 Alpinia galanga
TGAGCCTCCTCTTATGTCCTTCCTAGGGTGTTTCCCCTTTGAACATTGGTTTTGGTAATGTCCCTTTTGATTGCAAGAGAAGCACACTATTTACTCTTTTCCTTTGTGTAATAAGGTACCAGACTCCTCTGCTTCTTCTTAGCCTTTGGTGCCTCTTGATTAATCTTGGGTACTTATTCTTGTAGTGCCCTTTCTCCCTACACTCAAAGCAAATTATATGATTTTTAATTTTAATAATTATGTTTGAGTTATCTTCCTTGGTAAGGGAAGCTTGGGACAGTTCCTCATTGGCTCCGGAGGTTGAGGTCTCCTTCTGCTCCGGTATCGATGTTTCATTCTCCCCTCAATCCTAGAGGTGGAGGTTTCCACCATCTCTTCTAGTTCAAATGTTGAGCACCTATTGACTTCCGAATCTTCAAGCTCTTAGAAAGATGAATCTTCTTCCTCAGACTTCTTATCATCTCGGACCAAGGATGGTTCTTCATGAAGCTTGGTGAGCTTGCTCCATAACTCCTTGACATCTTGATATTCGCCTATCTTAACCAAAATATTATTAGGTATAATGCTAACTAAAACTTTGGTTACCTTATTATTTAAGTTGATCCTTGTATTTGCTCCTCGATCCATTTCTTTTTCTTAAGGAGTCTTTCCTTGCTATCCTTTGGAGCTTCAAATACGTCCATCAAGACGAACCACTCCTCGATGTTCATCTGGAAGAATGTTTCTATTCTTGACCTCCATTGATCAAATTCTTTTCGTTCGTAAGGAGGTGGTATTCGGATGTCGTATCTGAATCCATCATTGGGCTTTATTTGTTTTGATGAGTTTCTCTACTCTTTTAGCTTGTGCTCCCTCGGTGATTAGTACGGTGAAAAGCGACCCACTCTGATACCAATTGTTGAGGATCTTAATGTCGTTAAGGGAGAGGGGGTGAATAGCATTCGACTCAATTCTTTCAATTTCATTCATGTTCGTACTTGTCTATAAAACATTATACGTAGCAGAAACAATATATAAACAAGAATAAAAATACAAGCACAACAAACTAATTTAACATGGTTCATAGATTCATTCTTACTCCACGACAATCCTTAAGGAGGATTACTCTTGTAAGGTTTCACTATCTTCTCCTTTGGATGAACACCAAGGTGGAGAAAACCTTCTTATAACCTGTTCTTGTACAAGGGAATACAAACAAATACAAATGTAAAAACAAACAAAATACAATATGAAAGAAAATTTTACATAATGATATCTTTTACTTGATCGCTATTTAGTTGCTTTAGAATGCTCCTTGAAGGTCTGGAATGCAACAACACTTCCCTTTCAAAGTCTCCAAGAACCATCACCTCAAATCGTCAATAAAATCCTATAAACTTTTATAGGGTCTTCAATGGACTGATTTTTGCCTACCAGTCGATTGGTTATAAGATCATTACGCAACTACAGCTCCAACGGCATGATCTGTGTCGGATTATAGTGCATCAGTCGACTAGTATTCACCATCAATCGACTGTTCCAAGCACTAGCCGACTGTCCTACCCTAGCAGTCGACTACCGACCTTCCTGTGGTGTTCCACAGTATCACCAATCGACTGGCCTTCACCATCAATTGATTGATAACCCTTCTGTGCTTGATCACAGTAAGACCAGTCGACTAATTATCACTATTAGTCGACTGGTCAACCCATCATTCGACTGGTACACATCAAAACTGAGGTTAAACTCATCAAGTGTGATCCTCTCATACTTGACATTTATCCTTAGAAGCCTTCAAGTCACTTTTATCAGCCTCATGTCTTTAGGATGCCTTCGAGCTCATTACTCGTCACCCTTTGCGCTAACCTTCAAGTACTTCCTCTGGCTTCGTCATGTCATCGGGTCTTCCTTTGCTAAGAGGCCGCACCTCCAGGACTTCACCGCCAAGAGCCACGCTTTTGGATTTCCCTTGTCAAGTTACACTTGGACTTTCCCTTGCCAAGTCTCCATTGTTGGTGCCTATAAGATTTACATATCTCAATAATGATATAATATTGTCCACTTTGGGCCTAAGCCCTTATGGTTTTATTTTTGGGCTTTACCCAAAAGGTCTCATGCCCATGGAGATATCTTTTCATCATATAAGCACGTGATCTTTTCTGTGTCTTGCCAATGTGAGATTTTGATTGTATTCTCAATACTCCCAACAATCCCTCCTCAAACGAAGGACCACATTGAGCTTCCCCCTCAAACTTATCCATCCTCAAAGGACTTTCTTTGCTTGATGTCTGATTCTCAATCCACTAGGTCTTTCTATCACTGTCTGGTCCTTCTGACCCAGCTGGATTTCCTGCCAGTTGTCCGGTCCTTCTGACCCAACTGGACTTTCTGTCAATTGTTCGGTTCTTGTAATCCAACTGGACTTCCTGCTTGGTGTCTAGTTCTCTTGATTGGACATGGGAGCTCCACTTCCTTCGTTCGAGGTGTATGACTTGACATGAACCATAGCTCTGATACCAATGACTGAGAATTGGACCACAACAAGTAAATAAATTACTTGTGTTACACCCACAATAAAAACACTACAACAAAGATCACTCACAATTTAAAGAAATAGGACATATAAAGAATAACTCACACTTTTCACTGAATGTTCTACACTATTTTTTTTTTTGATGATGATTAGACTAAATGCAGGAGAGTATTTATAGTGCTCACCATGCAATCTACACCGTTGAAAGAAAATAAATCCTAACCGCACAAAAGTCTTATTCCGATCTATTAAATGAGAACAATGCTCTCAACCACACATTCTTATTTCTATCCATTAACGGATAGGGATTGAAGACCATTAACTGAGAAAAATAAGGGATGGGGTTGATCTTCAACACTCCCCCTCAACACTAGCCCTCACTATTTGTACTGTGTCGAGTTGACAATGAAACCTTTTGAACTTGCTAGCGCTCAAGCCTTTTGTGAACAAGTCTGCAACTTGATTATCTGTATTGATTTGCCTCATCTCAATTTCTTCTTGTAGAACTTTTTCTCTGATAAAATGATAATGCACTTCAACATGCTTAGTTCTTGCATGAAAGATCGGATTCTCCGCCAACCGAATTGTTGACTGATTGTCACAATACATTAGAACTGCATAATCTACATGTTGATGTAGATTGTTCATTAATTGTATTAACCATGTGCTCTCTTGAGACTTAACTTCAATGGTTGACAATGATACAATTGGTTGTCTCTTGCTGCACTAAGAGATTGTTCCACAACCAAGCTTGAACACGTAATTGGTTGTTGATCTTCTGGTGTCATGATCTCCTGCATAATTAGCATCACAGTAACCAACTAACTTACAATCTCCAATTCTTTTGTACATAAGACCATAATCAATTGTGTTCTTCACATATCTTATTATACATTGAACTGCTTCCAAATAAGGCTTCTTTGGATTTTACATGTACCGACTCATCACACTAACTGCATAAGAAATATCAGGTCGAGTTAGGGTTAAGTAGATAAGACTGTCTACCAATTGTTGATACATAGTTGGATCTTCTAAATTGTTTCCTTCATGCGCATATATTCTAAAATTTGGTTCCATCAGTGTCGAAATCGGCTTGCATTCAAGCATTCTTAACCTTTTCAGCAAGTCTTTGGAATATTTTTGTTGACAAAGAAATATTCCTTTTTTAGTGCGATCAATCTCTAAACCAAGGAAGTGCTTAACTTGTCCAAGTTATTTCATTTGAAATTGGACTGATAAATTTTCCTTCGTCTAAAGGATTTCTACTTCATCATCACCGGTTATGATTAAGTCATCCACATATACTAGCACGATAGCTAACTTTCCTTCATTGGATTTGACAAATAAGCTAGAATCTACAGTTGTTACTAAATAACCACTTTGTGTTAGAAATTCAGCAATTTTACTATACCACAATCTGGGTGTTTGTTTTAATCCATAGAGTGCTTTCCGTAGCTTACACGCATATTCAGGATGATATTGGTTCTGAAAACCTATTGGTTGGATCATATAAATTTCTTGATCTACCTCTCCATGAAGAATATCATTCTTCACATCCATCTGCTATAGATTCCAGTCTTTGTTTGCTGCAAGTGCAAGTAGGACTCGTACAGTTGTAAGTTTCGCCATTGGACTAAAAGTTCATCAGTCTAGTCCATACTATTGAGAGAAACCACGAGCTACCAATCGTGCCTTATACCTCTCGACTGACCATCTGGGCGACGCTTTATCTTGAAAACCCACTTGCAAGAAATGGGTTTCACATCTCTTGGTTTTGGTATAGGATCCCAAAGTTTGACTTTGCTATAGTGCATCAATCTCTTCTTTCATAGTTATCACCCACTCAGAACTTTGTGATGCTTCTTTGAATGTCTCAGGTTCTGTGACTTCTTCAACTATGGCTGCATTGGCATATTTTGGATTTGGCCTTCGTGTTCTTATTGACCTTCGGAGTTGAGATTGTGGGGTTAATTCTTCCATTTCACTAGGCCTCTCTTCTTCATTTGGTTGTTGATATATGTCGGCTTGCCAAGGACGTTGCGCCACTCTTTGCTCAACATCATTGTTATTTGGATCTTCTGATTCATATGAACTTGATTGAAGTGGAAAAATATGCTCCCAAATTTTTGTTGAACTTTGTCTTCACATTCTCTAGAATATGGCAACACCTCCTTCTCCGAGGACCACTAAGAAGATGCTTCATTGAACACTACATCTTGTGAAGTGTAACATCTTCCACTCGTTGGATTGCAACATTTCCACCCCTTTCTCTGACTATCATATCCCACAAAGATACATCTAATAGCTTTATTGTCGAACTTGCTTCGTAAATGATCAGGGACAAATACATAACATACACAACCAAATACTTGAAGGTAGCTAATTGTATGTTTTATATTTCATAGTTTCTCAAAGGGTGAAGCAAATTCTAACTTTGGTTGTGCAAATTCTAACCTTGGTTGAGCAAATTCTAACCTTGGTTGAGGAAGTTTGGACGAGGGCCTCCATTTCATTGGTAACTTTTCATCTTGTCACCATCTTTTTAGATCCACTGCCAGTGTGTTGCTTGAAGCTGCCCTTACTTTTGTTGGTGTAAAGCGCTTCCTCCTCACCCTTTAGCGAGACTCCTTCCATTTGCTTAGTCATAGCTTCTTGACCTGCAAGTAAATTTTCAAACTCAAGAAGAGATGGTTGTGTTGGCCATCCCTATATAGCAGCAACAACAAACCCTTGATATTCTGGTCTTAAATCATAAATAATTATTCTCTTTATCCTAGTTTCTCCAATAGGAGCGGTTGGATCTAACTCTGGAATTTTGCAGCATATAATCTTTACCTTATGAAAGTATTGGCCAATCGTCTTGTCATGTTGCACTATTGATAGCAGCTCATTCTCCAGAAGTTGCAATCTTGCATCATTCTTCTTTGAAAAGAGTGTAGCAAAGGTTTCCCACGCTTCCTTTGGTGTCTTGACATCTCGGATGTACTCTAACATTTCTTCTTTAATTGTGATCTTTAAAGCAAACATTGCTTTACCTGCTTTAATCTTCCATTTTCACAAGGTGCCATTGGCATCTTCTGCTGTTGATTGCGTAGCTTCACTACCACCGACAAAGACTCCATACATGTTGTCCACGTGTTGTAGTTTTTTTGTTGAGCTTCTTGATTCCTCCCACTACTTGAAGGTCGCCCATCGTGCCAGAAAGACTTTGATTATACCGAATAAGCAATCTTGCAAGGTATAAAACTCCTCGCGATTCAAGATAACTCCACCAAGAACAATCCTTGATCGTTTTGGCACTGATACCAATTGTTAGTGCCTATAAGATTCACATATCTCAACAATGGTACGATATTGTTCACTTTGACCCTAAGCCCTCATGGTTTTGTTTTTAGGCTTTACCTAAAAGGCCTTATGCGAATAGAGATATCTTTTCATCTTATAAGCACATGATTTTTTCCATATTTTGCCAATATGAGACTTTA
This sequence comes from Alpinia galanga, assembly GCA_037177395.1. Lineage (NCBI taxonomy): Eukaryota > Viridiplantae > Streptophyta > Magnoliopsida > Zingiberales > Zingiberaceae > Alpinia > Alpinia galanga. The sequence continues at coordinate 5,998 of JBAMHZ010027982.1, forward strand.
ATTGTATTCTCAATACTCCCAGCATCCATACTTAGACTTTTCCTTACTAAGTCTCCATACTTGGACTTTCTTTTGTCAAGTCTCTATACTTGGACTTTTCTATGATAATGTCAAATATCAAAATTTAACTTGAGTCTATCTCGAGCTTGGTCAACCTTGATCTTAGGTCGATTGCACCAACAATTTAGATGAGTCTCAATTCAGTGTCTTTCTTTTTACTACTAGTGGATTTGAAATTTGGATGGATTTTAGGAATAAAAGCTATGATAGTTGATTCCCTTAGCTGATTGGCTGAGAATTATTAAACTCTAAACTAACTCTATCTTACTGCTCGTATGATTGAATGTGCTTATCTAAGCAAAGGCTTTGCAGACTGCCATATTTGCTACATATATATGTTTTTTTTTCTCCCATTTTGAAGAAAGGATGGCAAAGTTCCTGCTTTATCATATATACAAGGATAATTTGTGTATAAACTAAGAATGCCACTTTCTCTAACTGCTTCAACCTTTGCTAAATAGTCAGCCAATCAGATTAACAGGAAAAACATATTGATGATGTCTAAATTAAGAGGCAGAGGCTGCTTATTTGTTAATCTTCTTACAAATTGACCTCAGATGCCGCTTGGTGCCGGTATGAATTTATGAGGTTGGAACACTTTAAATCTTCAAATACTAGGAGAACCTGTATTCCAAGTTCTATATGGACGGTAGGGCATTCTGATAAGGAGATTACGTTATTATACATATGCATGGATTTGTCATCGTATCTCACCTTGACTTCATGTAATTACACTCAGCAACATTCTAGGTTTTGTTATTTGGTTGTGCTACTGTGTCTGAGTGCTTTCATTTCTGTCCATCGTTTGTTTGACTGTAAACAAACTCCTTTTGGTTACACAATGTCTTATGAGGAGATCTAACATGCATATGGTTTTTACACAGGAAAACATTCGGAAATTTCGGGTTGCCCTTTATGTGCAAAAGGCTGCTCTGCACTTTATTGATGGTTTGAACTTCGTGCACTGAAATTATAAGTGAACTCTTGATCTGTTCTGTAAATCAGTCTTTTTGCTCTTTTAATGCAGCTAGTGCAAATGCTGAGTATCCACTTACAGAGGAGGTTAGAAAAGCTGGTTACCTTATCAGTCCTGATGAATTGGCAAACATTGCACGCACACATGATAACAAGAGATTGAAGAAACATGGAGGAGTCAGTGGGATAGCAAGGAAAACTTCTACTTCACCAGATTATGGTGTCAAAACAAGTGACTTATCCATTAGACAGGAAATTTATGGAATCAATCAGTACGTTGAAAAGCCTCCTAGGAGTTTTTTAATGTTCGTATGGGATGCTTTACATGATTTGACATTGCTCATTCTTATAATATGCGCTTTGATATCTATTGTTGTGGGTCTTGCTACTGAAGGATGGCCCAAGGGTATGTATGATGGGCTGGGAATTGTTCTCAGCATTTTCTTGGTTGTCATAGTCACTTCAATCAGTGATTACAGGCAATCATTACAATTCCAAGATTTGGAAAAAGAAAAGAAGAAAATATTCATTCAAGTAACCAGAGATGGCTACAGACAGAAGATTTCAATCTATGATTTAGTTGTTGGGGATATTGTTAATCTTTCAATTGGAGATATAGTTCCAGCTGATGGACTGTTTATTTCTGGGTATGCTCTGTTAATAGATGAATCAAGCTTGTCTGGGGAAAGCCAACCAGTGTATATTTCTCATGAGAATCCCTTTCTTCTAGCAGGAACTAAAGTCCAAGATGGCTCTGCCATAATGCTTGTTACTTCTGTTGGAATGAAGACTGAGTGGGGGAAATTAATGGAAACATTGAGTCAGGGTGGAGAAGATGAAACACCACTTCAGGTAAAGCTCAATGGTGTTGCAACAATAATTGGGAAGATTGGTTTAGTTTTTGCAACATTGACATTCTTTATCCTGTTAACAAGATTCATAGTTGAGAAGTTCTACAATGAAGGCTTCAAATGGTTTCCAAATGATGCTTTGACAATACTAAACTATTTTGCCATCTCTGTTACAATAATTGTCGTAGCTGTTCCTGAAGGGTTACCTCTGGCTGTGACTTTGAGTCTTGCTTTCGCAATGAAAAGACTCATGGAGGAGAAGGCACTTGTGCGGCATTTATCAGCATGTGAAACTATGGGATCTGCTAATTGTATTTGCACTGATAAAACTGGTACGCTAACCACTAACCACATGGTCGTTGATAAGATATGGATTTGTGAAATAGAAAATTCATTTAGGGGTTCTGAGACTGCTGTATCTCTGATGTCCGTTATATCAGAAAGTGTTTTAGCAGTCCTTTTGCAATGTATATTTCTCAACACTAGCTCAGAAGTGGTTAGAGGGAAGGATGGTATAAATACAATACTAGGGACCCCTACAGAAATTGCATTGTTAGAGTTTGGTTTGGAGTTAGAAGGACAAGTAGATTCACAATATCATTACTGCAAAAAACTGAAAGTTGAACCTTTTAATTCAGTTAAAAAGAAAATGTCTATCCTTGTTGAATTACCTGATGGAGGAACTCTCGCTTTCTGCAAAGGTGCATCTGAAATTGTCCTACAAATGTGCGATCATGTAATTGACAGTGATGGAAAAATCAAATTTTTATCCAATACGCAAAAGGAGGATGTTATGAAGGTGATTAATGATTTTGCTTGTGAAGCACTGAGAACGCTTTGCTTAGCATACAAGGACTTAAATGGTGAAGGCCAGAATATGGATGAAATACCTGCTACTGGTTACACACTTATTTGTGTTTTTGGCATCAAAGACCCAGTGCGACCAGGAGTTAAGGAAGCTGTTCAGAGTTGTATAGCTGCTGGTATCAAAGTGCGGATGGTTACAGGAGACAACCTAAGTACAGCTAAAGCCATAGCCAAAGAGTGTGGCATATTAACAGAGGAAGGTTTGGCTATACAAGGGTCGGATATTCGGAACAAGGACCCTAAAGATATTAAAGACATAATACCGAAAATCGAGGTTTTTTTAAATTGCATTTTTGCAATGAGATACGATTTCAGCAGCACTAATATGTTTGCTGTGAAAGATTTCACACTTGGGTCACAAAAAATCTTTTTTTCCCTAAAAAATGGGCAACCAGTTTAACTGAAAGATTAACAAGAAATTGTATGTTGTAGATTCATATTTCCTAATCTTTAACAACTGGTCTACTTTATATATTTATGTGCAGGTAATGGCCCGGTCTTTGCCGTTGGACAAACATACATTAGTAGCAAACTTGAGGAAAATGTTTAATGAAGTTGTAGCAGTGACAGGCGATGGCACAAATGATGCTCCAGCTCTACATGAGGCTGATATTGGTCTTGCAATGGGCATTGCTGGCACAGAGGTATACTCGTTTCAAACCTGAATTACTTATGCGGGTTATGCATGGTAATGGTACTCCTTGAATTTATTTTAAATTGACTTCTTATTTGGTTAACTTCGGTAGAGAAATGGCTGTTCACTGGAGGTTCAATCTATTATTTGAAATGGAGGAACATAGCATTTTTATATTGGTTTGAGTAACCATGTAGACTAAAACAATGAAAAAAAACAAAAGGAACTGAGAGGTGAATAATAAGTAGAGATCCAAATACAAAGCGTTGGAGCCAGTGGCTATGCCTCATTGTGTTAGTTGGGGCTAAGCTCATTAGCTGGACCAATGAAGCCTTGTAAATGATTGTCCTTAACTACTTGTTTAGAATCTTATACGGATGGTTATTCTCAAAATTCATGGATCTTATCTCCAAGGGTAGATTCCAGAGTAATTTTGGCATTCCCTTATTATTTAGAAATTAGACTTTGTTTATCATTAGGTATTAACTTCTTGCCACAATACAAGAGTAAATAAAGGAACCTCACTTTATTTTGCTTTGTAACCCTTTGTTAAACACCACTTTATCTTCACAATCTTTAGAATCCAGTAGGATCAACTGTCTGAGGGAAGATCAAGGAATAATTACTTGGAAGATCTGCTCAATTCAGTCTCTTTTGAAGATTGTCAAAACTTTAATTCAAACAATTGCTATGTCAAAGCTTTTTAACTGCTGCATTGGTGTTGGATCTTCATCATCTTCGATAAGTGTCTTAGTCTCATTTTCCTATTAGTGGAATATTTGTAGGACATTGATCAACATCTATGCTTGGCATGAGGAGTGTTAGCTGGGGATACCTATGGGCTGTATCTTGGCAGGGCAAAATATCCATGCCCAATTGGGTAATGTAATGGGTGGCACAACCCACTTGACATTGCTAATGTGAGTGCTAATAGTTAAATATGTGTTAGTATGAGTAGATGTGAGTCATGTGACATGAAGTATTATACTATCAAGTTCTATGAAAGAATTTGCATATATTTGGATGCAAATTATTGTTTGAATGAATTCATCTATCCTTAGTTCAATCAAACCCAAAGCAATTTGTCTCGGATGTTCTTCTTTCTACTTCTATTTTGGACATGGAAGTCACCTCAATTCCGTTCAAAGTCACCTAATAAATATGTTGACAAGTGAAATACTTATGGCCAGTAACTTAACTCTGCTCATATCATAACCAGAAAGATCCATCGTTGTGAAAGCATCAAGTTGGCTTACTTTTACTGTAAACTGATAATACTTTGCTAAACCTTCATGGCTTTTATTCTACTTCGATGCTTCATTATAACTGTGAAAACCATGTTATAAAATAGGTACTCCAAAACTTGAAATAATTGTTTTCGATGATTGTTTGTTGTTCTGTGTATGTTCATGTTTATAAGTTTACATTATATAATCTCCAGGTAGCTAAGGAGAGTGCTGATGTAATTATTTTGGCTGACAACTTTACGTCCATAATTAATGTAGCCAAATGGGGTCGTGCCGTTTACATCAATATCCAAAAGTTTGTACAGTTCCAACTGACAGTTAACATTGTCGCTCTTATGGTCAATTTTGTTTCAGCATGCATCACAGGTACTCATTTTAAATAATAATGATGTTTTAAGAAGGTCAAGATATTTTACTCAACATTAGATCACCAACATTGAACTCTCAGGGAGTGCTCCACTCACTGCTGTTCAGTTGCTTTGGGTCAACATGATCATGGACACATTAGGTGCCCTAGCATTAGCAACAGAGCCCCCAAATAATAATATATTGGAAAGACCACCTGTTCGGCGGAATGAAAGCTTCATTACACCAGTCATGTGGAGAAATATAATTGGACAAAGTATGTATCAACTGATTATACTTGGTCTCCTGATGTTTGATGGGAAAAAGCTTCTAAAAATTGATGGACCGGACTCTGACATTGTTCTCGATACCTTTATATTCAACACTTTCGTCTTTTGCCAGGTAAATTTCTATTTTTATTTTATTTGTGACCCAATCCAATTGGCGCCTACCTCTATCAACACAAGTTGTGATTATTCTAATTGAGAACATATTGCTTTGTGACCGTTGACAGATTTCTACTCACCTTGGTTTACTGCTCAGGTATTTAATGAGATAAACAGCCGCGAAATGGAGAGGATCAATGTGCTACGTGGCATATTCCGTAATTGGATCTTCTTGACTATTGTGGCATCCACCGTCATATTCCAAGTAATTATAATCGAATTTCTGGGAACTTATGCAAGAACAGTGCCATTAAGTCGGCAACTATGGTTGTTCAGTCTTCTGATTGGTTCCATCAGCATGATAATTGCAATAATCTTGAAGTGCATCCCAGTTGAATCAAGCAAGAACAGCGTTGATCAACGAAATGGTTACCAGGCCCTCCCTAATGGTCCAGAAGCCGTGTAAACAGAAACATAACAACAAATATGTTTCACCTTAGTATAGGAATGATACGCGATTTTGTTATACTTGTATGCAACTTATCTGACCAGAAACCGAGTTCGTTTCACAGTTGACTACCTTTTCAGTACTACAGTAGGAGCTTTTATTGTTGCAAGGAAATCAATGTTTTTGGATGTGCATTTATTTACAGTCGATAGAGCTTTGACTCTTGTATTGTGATAACTCCTTGATTGGAGGGACTCACATTTTTCTTTATCGGTTCTTGTCCCTCCAAAAGCATGCTTCTTTGGCTGAAGAAGATATAACTTGCTGATAATTTTAATGGTTTCTCGGCCTGTATTTTGGGTTCCTTTGTCACCAACTTATAAGCTAAGAATTAGAATGTTTTTCCAATTTGTATTAAGTGGACAATTCGTTGATTTAACTGAAATAGAATCTTCATGATTGTAACTCCCAGAGCCAAGAGAATTCTTTAATACTCCATACTGTTCTAAGAAATGTTGGCGATTGTTTAGTCTTTGGGTGTGATGGTTAGGATGATAGGATTGCAATTATATTGTCACGGTTCGATCCTTCTTCTAGCATTGCTTTTTGGAATTTTAACTTGAGTTTTTGTTTTTGGAGTTTCAAATGTGAACCCTTAGTAGTGAGGTCCGGGCAGAATTATGGATCATCTATTGATTTTATTGTATTCTTTTGATTTATCTTGATGGACAATATTCGTGGGATAAGATCAATACATTCTCAGGATTAATATATATATATTAGAGATTTCACTAAAATATTTCCCTGAAACAATTGGATCCATTATTTTTATCCGTTATTAGAATGAATGAAATTTACAACAATTTTATCCGTTATTTTTAGGCATCCTATCCTTGAGTGTGCTATTTACTAGGCCCGTGACTGAATCTTGGATCGTTTGATTGGTTCGTGCAAAATTTTGAATTACCAGTCCACTTTTTCTATTTTCTAATAGCATCTTTTAATAAAATAGTAAACCATAATAATTTTCGTTTACTCAAAGAGATTTGATTCGTATATAATGAAAAATCCTTATGCACCACCCCTACCATAACCTACCTTGTTTCTCTAATCAACCAAAAAAAAAAATTTAAGGATGCCGAAATAAGAAAAATACAATTAATGGCATTGCATTCTGTAATCTTTTTGCAGGATTTATTTTGCATAACAGAATCTCCGACAATCAATGTAGAGTTTAGATCGTTGCCACGAGCCAATATTGTTCAAAAATCACGGTAACAAAATTAAATAAATTGTGCAAAGATTAGAATCCGTTAATCTAACAGTCCTTACTTTTTGGAACATCAGAGCTGCATCTGTACAATTATAATCCAGGAGTTTGCTGTAAAATGTTTCCTTCTCAAATCAGAAGGGCATGCAGTGCACTAAAGATCTCGCTAAAACAAGGTCGTAAGAAAGGATCACATCGTATTAAATTTATTCTTTGGTCGTCGTTTGGCATGCAGTCGGATCACGATCTGCACGTTGCCATGGCAAATTCGATCGCTGTGTGTGTGTCGCCGTTGGATTGCCGCCATGTGGTGGTCGAATTACGGAACGCGGCCGGATCTTCTCTCATGCTGCTTGAGTTCTTACTGCGCCACCGCCTCAGATCTCCTCTCGCACGTTCTGCTTCTCCGACTCTTGCAGCTGCGCTCCTCCCCGTCATCCCTCAGCCGCCGGCCTCTCCTTTTTCACAGCAGCCATTTTCGGGCCTCTAGCAGCCAACAACCACTCCCTTTTTCCGCGCAGCTACGGTCGCCGGAAGGCCATTCTCCGTCCGCATCCGAATTGCCCTCTCGTCTCTCTCCGCCGGCTAACCAACTCCCTCCATCCCTACCGAATTCCTCTCCTCCAGCCTCAGACGACCTTCCCTTGCCCATTGCTGTTCCGACCCCTACATTTCTGCGTCGGCAGCTTCTTCCTCCAGTCTCCAGATCATTGCATTATTGCTCAGATTTAACCTGTGAGGCATCAGGAAGCGAACATTGAGGTTTATCCAATCCAGCGTTCACAGGTCAGGTCTTCATGGTACGATACTATCTGCTTTCCCTTGTATTTTGGGTAGAACCGTAGGAAATGAGTCGATGCCTATGGCTCGTAGAGGATCATTCTATCTTGTTCTCTTTCGAAGCAAGAACTGCCACAATAATGACATTCCACGGTTTTGGATTTGGTCTAAAGTTTATCTTGCTTCAAAAAGAAAGCCCTTCTATATTGTGGCAGTTCTTGTTGTCCGAATGTCATTGGTCATCTAGGAGATTGTATATCCAGAGTTGTATGCCATGTTGTGCCTAAAAATTTTTAATTTTCTTTGTCTGACTATCTTTCCTGAAATAAGATCATGTAAGTAATCATGAAAGTATATTAATTCCTTTGATATGTTCTCATTGTATTTTAAATCCTTGTTTATTATGGTATCAACAAACTTGATCCACCTTTTAGTACTAAGTGTTTTTTTGCTCCTTTTGTTTGTTGATTATATTTGATGATAGTTTCACAGTCAGTGCTTATTGTAATTTCTTTTTTATCACATATGAACAAAAAGAATATTTCTAGACAATATATCTTTGCTAGTATTTCGTAATCTAAAGAAATTAGATGTCCTTTTTCTTTATATTTTCTGAAAGAATATCTACAAAGAGATTATGTGGATTTCGGATCATATTTAGTGATTTTCTTTAAAGGGGCTCCTCCCCATTCTGTCTCACATCTATTTGTTTCTATAATGAGGTAATCAGTATCTAGGGGAAGTGATAGAGTGGGTGAAATTTTAACTATTTCTTTTATTTTTATTATTAAATTAATATCTTGTTGATTAAAATGTTTTTATCCTTTGGTAGAAGTTTTATTATATAATGTACCGTTGATTTTTCCTAAATTCTTAAGATATGATCTGACGTAATTATGTAGGCCTAAAAAGACTCTCAATTGTTAGTTTCTTCAATTTTATTAGGAAATTCTAGTATTTTGTTTGCAATATGCGGTTATAATTTTATTTTTTCCTGTCCAATTTTTGTTTCTAAAAAGTCTATGTATTTTGTCACAAGTTTTATTTTCTTTCTGGATATAATCAAACCATGTCTTTCGAAGAGATTAAATATCATATGTAGATGTGAAAAATGTTCTTCTTTGGATTTAGAAAATATCAAAATATCATATATGTAAACACATGTAAAATGTGATATATCTTTAAAAATAATATTCATTTTTCTCTAGAATACTTGTGGGGCTATTTTAAGTCCACAAGGCATTACCAGCCACTCAAAGTGCCCTTCTGGGCAGGAAAAAGTTGTCCAGTTAACTAACTCAAGATGCATTTTTACTTGCCAAAATCCAGATTTTAAGTCAAATTTAGAATATCATTGTAAGTTTTGTATTATTTATAAGTTGTTCTTTATCGGGTATCTTATAATAATCTTCGTGGCAGTTATTATTTAATCTTTTATAATTAAAAATTATTCTAGATTAGCTTCTTTTTTTGTTCTGATTCTTTATTTACTATAAAGGCTGGGCTTCTATGCCTAAAGGTAGATCTTTGTATCAAATATAGGTCTTGCAATTATGTTATATGCCCCTTATATTCATTTATTTCCCAATTTATATACTTAAATTCCTGGGCTTTTATTGTAATGCCAAGATTTACAATATCCAATTTGCAATAAGTCTTATCTAATTCTCAATATCTTATAGGTTTCTCACCTATAATTTTTAATTTTTCTAATTTGGAGATTATAAGGTCTAGATCTTCTTGTGTTTTAAGGAGGTTTAAAAAGTATGTTGTTGTAACTAGATCTGTTGGAATTTCAACCTCTAATTCTTCTTTAAAGTCCTTTGATTCCTCTAAATTCTTTTCTATTTATGTGAAAACGGTGTTAGAGCATTTCATATTTTTGCATTGCCCTGGTACTTCGCAAGGGCATTCTTGTTCAAAATTGAGATTTTCTATATTTTCCTTGATTAAAGGGGTTATAGGACTTTGTTTATTGGTCAGGAGGAGAGTCATCCTTATCAATGGCTTTTAGTAAGTCATGTTTGGTGGAAGGTTGAGAGGAATAAGAAGATTGAGCATATCCACCACGCTCAGGGGAGCGGTAAGAAGAGGGGCATTCGGATAAGAGGGGAGAAATTATCAGGGTAGAGAGAAAGACCGCATAGTCTTTAGTAAGAAGAAAAACCCTTTGTGAGGATAACAGAAAGTCGAGGTCTAAAATAAGTTACAGTTTAGCTTGGCGAAGAGAAGTAACTCATAATTCAGGGACAGTAAGTGGGGTACTATAAGTACCACAATTAGTGTAAAATTTAATGTGAGCATAGGGAACATATTTATGAATAGTATGCTTAGACCCATCAAATAAAATGTTGATTTGTGGAGTATTAGTGTATTTGACTAAATGTTAGGGAAGGAAACTAAATAAGATGTCTTTGTCTACTGTTGAGCTGGAAGCTCCAGTGTCTATTAAAGCTTGAAGGTCTAACTTATGGCCTTGTATTGTAAGGGTACATTGCACTCTAAGTTCAGCTGCAAAGCCAATATTACAAATACTAGGGGTCTTAATAAAAACTTTGTTATGAAAACTAGAAGAAAGATGTGATTGCTGGCGTAGAAGTGTAGGATCTTCACATTCTTCATAAGGTTGATTGTGTACTCGCTGTTGTAAAATATGTAACTTGTTTTTTAACAAATTGAGTCTAGTTTCTAAAACAGAGATTCTGGCTTCTATTAATTGATTCCTATTAGATCCTTGAGAGTGTTGTGTTTCAGGGATTAAAATGTTATAGTCATGAAGTTTACATGTTCCTCTTTTATTAATAGCTAGATAGAAACCACATAAAAAACAAGGTATATGGGTGGCACCCTCTTTTAATTGTCATTCATGTGTACAAGAATTATTTCTCTCAGGTGGATATGGGCTTCTTTCTGACCTATTCATGTAATTTGTAGGTGAAAGTTGATGAGGTTTCATTATTTGTTCAAGGTTGTCCCATCTTTTATTCCATGCTTCAGGTATAGTTATTCCATATTTTTCAACATAGTCATAATGGGGTGTATAAGAATTATTAATCCCATCATAAGAGTTGTATTTTTCATTTATGTCATAGGGAGGTATAAATGAGTTTATTAAGGTGTAATCAGATGTGGATGAGACTTCTTCTATATCATTTATCGAGATTATCAAATACACAGAAAAGGTATTAGAAATATCTGATTGTACTTCTATTAAGTCTTCATTTGTACACTCAACTACTTTTGACTCTCTTGTATATAAATTTCATCTATTGGGGCAAGCCGAGGATAAATGTCCTGGCTGATTACATGCGAAACATGTAAGTGTAGTCGTACATATTTTCTTTGGTTTAAATTTTCTTACATGTTTGTCTTTGTTTAGATAGGATTTTTGAGCGGTGCTTTTTCTCAGAAAATAAGTTCTTTTAAATCTCCTTTTTGGTTTAGGGGGGTTTCTCCTAGTATTTCTAAAATCAGCTCTCCTTGGAGTAAGACCTTACTGCTGTAGAGTATATATTTGACTATAAAATCCATATTGTTGGGTTTTTAATTGTTTTTGTATTTGAATATAAGTACATTTTTCTTTTAGTTTTGTGATAATATGTTGTACTCTAACTCCTATATTATTATATATATCTATGACCTTTATGTCCGTCCAGGCCTTATGTATTTCTTTTCCTAATTCTCCTGGTAACTTACTGAATAGTCTTTCTCCTACCTCTTCATTATAATAATTTCCAGAGACTGCCGTTAATGCAATCATTACAAAAATCTTTAATATGTGACCAATCATTAATTTGTAGTTGTTTTAAGTCTATCATAGCCTCTTTCTGCCTTAAGTCTAATCCTGTATTTGCATCTCTGGCTGTGAGTATTCTATGCATAAGATAGCAAAAGTTTAAAATATTGTTACCCTGGATGGCTATTTTAGTCACTTCTTCAGGGAACTTTGCTTTAAAGGCTTCTCAAGCTGCCCTAGTCACATCACCTAAGTAATTTTCACCAATTCTTATCATGACATCTCCTGTTTCTACGTCTAATTTATATCTAGCATGCTAAGCTCTTTTTATCGATACTATCCATTGTTCTAAATAATTATTATATAATTGTGGGTCACATTCTATTATGTTTAGAAGCACTTCTTCTTTATCAAAGAATGTTACTTCTGGTGGTTTTCTTTTTCTAAAGTTCTTAATATGATTTTTATTTTTTGTTGTTTGGCTAATTATAGGTGTCATGTTCCTAATGATTTTAACATTTCTTGTAAGATTATTAGTTTATTTTGGCCTTGGTTTTCTTTTATTTCTTTTATATACACACAATTTAATCTTCGTGTGTTTTGACTGTTGTCTAATTCTTCTTCTTCTAGTTCTGCATATGAAATGGATGGTCGATACTCGGATAACCTAATATTCAAATTTCATTTTCTGTCTTTATATAAGATTCAATTTGTTGGTTGTAAAAGAGGTTCTGGATTTTCTAAGTTAATTGTCCATTCTAGATTTGCTAAGTCTTCTGAACTGTATTGTGTTAGTTTTAAAAATTTTGTTCCTTTGGAGCTAAGAGCCTCTATAATTCTATCAATTTGTATTCTAAAAGAGTTATGTATACTATTCATGATTTTTCCTAAAAATATCATTTCTAGAAGTATGTTATTGCCTTGAAACTCACCATATTCTCTGGCTTGTACTATCACCTTAATGTATTTTATAAAGTCTCTAAGGCTACGTTTGGTACGCTGTAATCTACCTTGTAATGTAATCCAGATTACATTATAAGATAGATTCATTTGTT
>JBAMHZ010028507.1:0-18633 GCA_037177395.1 Alpinia galanga
CGAGGTTGGATTCGGCCTCGGAGACGAGGCGGAGGCATCGTCGACATGCAGGCGGAGGTGGGTGAGGACGTCGACGTGGATGCTCTCGAGGCACATGAGTAGGGCGATGACGTTGCGGGAGGCACCGAGGGCTATCAACCGGTAGGATGCGTGGCGGACGGAAATATTGAAGTCGACCGGCGTGTAAACGAACGACAATGAAGAGTAAGACATTTGGTCGATCTCGACCGGAGTTCGGCAGCCGTTGGGTAGTTGGGTTCCACTTTGCAAAGTGTGAACGGGCACCAGCAAATCAGATTCAGAACGCGCCTCTTGGCCTTCGACAGGAGAAACCGTCGGTCGTTTAACGTGTATATATTGTTTATCATCAAAACTCAACACCATTTCAACGAGCACTGAACAAATTAAACACCGGAGTTAAATTCAGAAAACTGAAATGGCACAAGCCTCGTGTGCACTTTTCATGAGATTTGGATAGGTAGGCTTGCATGTATGGCTGTACACATTTAGTTTACTTCTGTGACGCGTCAAAGGCTGCAGTACCTGTGCGAGATGGACTTGGGGGAGAAACGTATCAAGGATTGGTTACAAAGGCCGAAGACAAGACATTCTTCAGCAGACAGAAAATAGCATAGAGTAGCAGCAGCATTGCAAATTTCTTGGAGGCCAACACCCTCAAGTTGATCCTCATCTTATGTGATCTCATGAACTTCACGACCATATTACCAAACAGACTGAACAACGAACCCACAAGCTCCAACAACATGCTTAGTGCTTCCTTTGGTCCCTCCAAGTTTCGCACTTCATTGCTACTTAAATGCACAATGGTCGGGCTGGTTGAGTTGCTCTCGTTGACATGGTTAAGACCAAGAAGCTCGTTCAACCAATTAGAAAATCTGATCAACAGGTTTGCTAACCATGCCACTTCAGTATCAGAGATTGGCCGCCGCATCCAATCACCTTTATATTTTAAATTGGCCCAGGAACGCTTTCCAACACCTGGGTGCTTGGGAGTGAATAACTCACTTCGCGTACGTTGGATATCATGTGTTTGCGAGGTCATAAGTGTAGGCGAGACAGGTTTCCTGACGGAGATACCAAAAAGAACGAACATCTGAGATCTAATTGCGTTCAAAGCCTGCATGCTACTAGATACATCCTCGGATGACATTTGGATCTCATGTTCAGCCCGAAGCACGAATAACTGAAGAGACAATAATGATAGTCATCAGACAAAAATTCTTTCAGATACTTAACCAAAATAACATAAAAGGAACGAAAATCCAAATATAATAAAATATACCTGAAGTAGGTTATGTGCTCCATCTTCACCATCACTGAAAAGTTTCAAATCATGGTTCCAGTTCTCATGTATGAAAGACCCATCTGCTTCAGCTTCATAAAGGCCATCCTCCCAGTCCTTAATAAAAACCAACATGTACATTCAATCTTTCGTATAAACCCAACGGTGAATAAGACTAAAGTTCAAGCTAAAACTAGAAGACCACTATAAACCGTTTGTGAAGTCAAGATATAGAGAAATCAAATTTTTACTACCAGTGTCCCTTGGTTATCGAAATATTTCTGTAACAAAGAATTCCATTTTCATTCATCTCCACTTTCTGTGGCTCATGGATACATTTATTTACCAAGCTTCTTTCTAGTCGAAACAAAAATTGGTGTGAAAATTTACAACAAAGCTCAAAGAATCATGTCAAGACAACAAGTAACCAAAATTTGGTGTGGAATTTGCAACAAAACTTAAAAATTCATGTCAAGACACCAATAACCAAAAATTGGTGAGCAAATTTTCCAACAAAGCTTAAAGATTCATGTAAAGACACCTAGTATTCACTAACTTGTACCAAGTAGGAAACTGGGTGGCACATATCACTGACATAATATATAAATTAAAAGACTAGAGATAAATGAAAACAGAATGGGAATTTAAAAAACAGATGCCATTTAAATGGCCTATATATTTACTATTATTTCAGAAATGCAGTTTATGTGATAATTTCATCCTCCATGGCAAGAAACAACTCAGGAAGGATAAAATTTTACCTGCAATTGTTCATGGATGGATGAAACATATTTCTGCATGTCATTAGAAGAATATACAGCAGCACTAGCTGGTTTGGAATGGTACGCAATACTAACTTTCTGAAGAAGGTCCAGCAGTTGTTTGGATGCAGTCATAATGTCTAATACCTGTCAACCACATACAAACTGCCATAAAATACAGAATTCACGTTGATATTTTATGTCAGGATGCAGTGACTATTAATAAAATTAAAAATGTATGTATAAGCGGACAGAGTAAGACTACTTTAGCTAGAGAATTATAGTATCCCGGAAAATTAAGAAGAAAAAGCAGAAAACTAACCTAAGACACGTCTAATTAAAAGCTTTGAATCCATCATAGTAAAAAAGGTCAATGTGCCTATGCTAACTCAAGTTACTCATATTATAACATTAGCTATTATTTACACATCCATTTGACAGATCAGTGTTGTTAATATGATTAATTCTACAAGAGGCACTAAAGCTATATTTTCCTGGTTCACAGTTGTCACATTTGCCAAATTGGCACCAATATATATATGGATTTGATATAAAAAAAATAATTTTGCTGATTTGTTTCCCTCTGCACACAAATACTGTATTCTTACATATTTGTTCGTTTTCCATCTTAGAAATATTTTGGGAAACTTTTCAAACTCATAGTTTGTTCCATTTTTCAGACTCTATTGGTTCATTGGTTGACAGTACCTTCAACTGGAAATTCAAACAATGAAAATTAAATCAGTTATGAGTTCTACTTGAGTTGAGATGTTTGTTTGATCAGAGCAGCCAATCTGACAGCATTCAAACTCCCCCAAAATCACTTCTAATTTCTTCTATTTCTACAATGAAAATGAGAAAACGATATGGGATATTATTTTTCTGGTACCCTATCATAGAGTGAATAGTAATGCCTCTCCCAGATACATCTTAATGTCTATCATTGTTGGGTCACAGAATCAGATCATACCAAAGCTACTCTCTCTAGCAGATAAACATCAAACAAATAACAATCCTAATAATACAGTATTCTCAACTATAAATACAAAATGAAATACATACATATATATATAGAAAATATTTGATGAAATAAAAGAACTAATAAACTAAATAAAATGTATTTTGGTGAAACGGAATCATAAACTAGGTAACATAAAGATATAACATAGAGAAATGGAAAAGCTTCAGAAGACTAAAAAAGTATGCAAATAATACCAAGCACCAACCATATAGATGTTAACATGAAGCTGACAGAGAACTCAAACTGTATAAATTAAGAAATTTGGGGTTTTCAGAGTAATTAAGACCTTGAGCACCATCTGGATAACTGAATCTGGATTTGTATGGAGAAACTTGTGGGCAAACCCAAGAAAGTGAACGACCAATGAACTGTAGAACAGATAATTTGATATAACATAACTTTCAAAAGCTGGTGAATACTGTAATTCAATACAGTTCCCATCCTTGCCACTGTTTTTTTTCTCCATGTTTTCTTTGCCTTTAGTTTCTAAACCCTTTCTTTCTCCTAATTCAAATTCAGAAAAATCATACGGGCTAATCTTCCATGGCTCAAGATATGTTATCCACAAATAGAACACTTGTGAAGTATTGTTTATGAAAGACCCAATTGGACAAAAAATAAAACTCCTCAGTATAAACCTATATAAAGGTCTCTGTATGACTTCATTCCAAGAAACAACTGAATTCTTGCAATAAAGCATCATATTCTTTGAGTTAACAATATTCTGCGATCTCTTTAGGATAGGACTTTCACCAGACGCCCTGTTCTCGTTCCCTCCGCCAGCATCAGTTAGATTGTAGTTCAAATACTTCACAATCAACTTTAACGCATTTCCTAGACCAGGGGTAGGAGAAGTGCCACTTAGCAGTGCCCTGAATGGAAATGTCAAACCAAAAGAGCGGCAGAAGTTCAATCGGAGGGGTGAAAAATCATTATCAAGCATCCAAAATTGGACAAAAGTATCAACCATGAATTCAGCCTGCAGGAAAGCAGTGTCATCCTGGCTAAAGGAATAGTGAAGTAGAGAACTGCGATAGGGCTGGCTGGAAGCTAACGGATCTTTTGGCACGAAGGCTCGAAGATAGGCATAGAGAAGCCGGAGATACAAATTACCCCCGGACTTCTGGCCATGTCTCCTAGTAGCACCAGATAGAACGGGAAGCGACGAGGTCCAATTCTCCAACCTGAACTTCCGGCTCTTCTGGACCACATCGAAGTTGGAGTTCTCACTGTTACCTCTACAAACAGGGTAGTAGGCAAACCAAAAGAAATAATACTCAAAAGCATTGAGCTCAATATGGTACGGAGAACCATGGACTGGGTCCTCCTTAACTCTACCACTGAGAAGGGGGCATAGATCACAGATTTCGGAGCACGGCCGATCGGTCTGAAGGACAAATCGAATCCACTCCGGAAGCCGCTCGAGGGGGAACATGTACCGGACAAGTTTTCGTTGGTCAATCGAGGCGATGGAGGAGAACAACACGCCGTCGGGAGAGAGAAGCGCGAAGAGGTGACTGGAGAGCGTAAGATCGGCCGCAGCCTGGTCGATCCAGGCGGTGGAAGCGGGGCGGGTGGAGCGGGCGGCGTTCACGGAGGAAGGCGGAGGGACGTCGTCGAAGCCGAAGAGGCGGCAGATTAGGGAGGGAAAGGCGATGGAGAAGAAGGCACGGCTTTGATCGGAGGCGTGGCGGCGGAGGAAGGCATCCACGGCGGAGCAGGCGGCGGCGATCTGGGGCGGGGCGGAGGCGGAGAGTATGGACGCGGCGATGTCCTGCGCCCGGTTCTGGGAGTCCATGGCAGGGAGCGGGTGCGGTGTATCCCTAGGGTTTTGGAGAGAAGGGAATGGAATACTTACTTTTAAATGGTGGTCGAGGAGCGGCGCTCTCGAGAACGAACAAGAAGATGAGAGAGAGAGGGATGACCTGGCAGGAAACAGCAGCGGAGACGCGCTTCCACGTGGCTTATGGACTCGATTAAGTTCATCGACTACATGGGCCGATCAATTATGGGCCGCCGTTAGCCCAATATCAAGATCCAGTGTCTGACTCAAACACGACCCACTATCATTCCATCCAATCATCTAACTCGGCCACTTCACTGTGTGAGCCTATATATATCATTCACGCACGTTGTTCCTTCTTGGCGAAGTCGAACCCTAAAACCTTGCCCGTCCGGTGGAGGTTTCCGGACCAGCCCTCCAGATCTCGCTTTCCTACTCGCTCGCTCGCTCGAATTCCAGTCTAGGATTTCCACTGCCGCCGCCCGGGTTCGGCAATGGCGATCGCTGCTCAGACTCCCGACATTTTGGGCGAGCGTCAATCTGGCCAAGACGTCCGCACCCAGAATGGTTCGCTACTCTCATTCTTCGCTCGTCTCCGTCATCTCTGAGCTTTAGCTGGAGTGTGTTTCTAGCCCCATTTCTTGATCCCCTTTCTTTCCATGTGTTCGGTGAGACAGTTGTGGCATGCCAAGCTGTTGCTAACATCGTGAAGTCTTCTCTTGGACCAGTTGGTCTCGATAAGGTGAAGCGCGATCTTAAGTCTCAACTCGTCTTTTCTCCGTTATGTATTGTTTGAGAAAAGTTGGATTTTGTGTATGCTCCATTTGTGATATGGAAATTCATGGTTTGTGAGCTCTGTGTTGTTATTAAATATTGGGTGCAGTTTTTTTTTATAGCTCTTGAATTTTGAGATGTTCCTTCGACTCTCCTGATAAATTGTGTTTATGAACTAACATGGTGTGTCTGCTACAAGCTTGGTTGTAGTGTGTCAGATTCATATCTATACTGGTCATCTGTTGTTGATGTAAGATATTTTTCTCTTGAATTCCTTTTAAAAAGTACGTAACCAGAGTGATGTCTGATGTAAACATTGTTTAGTGACAACTAAATTTTATAGCAAACGTTTGAAAGATACAGCAATGGCCTTGTAGAGACAGCCAAGACCCTGGCCCTGGATTTCTTTGGTGACTATGGAAAGAGAAATAACCTTAATGCTTGTAGGGGTTTGATATTTATTGATTTACCCTCTTCTGATCATGCCATTGGTGGGCTCCTTTGTGGATTTTGAGACACCTTTTTGTTTTGTGTAAACGTAAATCCTATAAGTTTGGGCTAAATTAAATACAAGGAACAAACACAAATACACGTGGACTATGAAATTATACATTGTGAAGCTAATCCATTTTATTGATGCCCCATAATGTTATTTATTGCCCTATTTAATGTTAAATTATTATCGTCTCTGCCTAGCAAACAATACAAGCTTAATGCTTGTATCTTATCAATTATAGATAAGATATTCTGGTATAAACTTAACAGATCTGGGAACTCAAGCATGTCTTGCTAAGGAGTTCTCAAGTTAGATTTTTTTTCCCTTTAGGTTATTTTCTGCTTAGTACCTGTCAAGTGCACTTTGAATACCTGCGATTTTAATAATTTGATTTCTTACCTTGAACCACCCGGTCATCTCTCCTACATAATCTTATTATTAACCAGAAACTGAGTGAATAGTGAGTCATTCATATTATTGCACTACAAGTGCAACTGATGAATAGTTCCATAGGAAAAATTCCTTCCAAATCAAATAAAAATTTCTATTTCTCAACAAAAAATTAGCTCATTAGCTATCCCGTAGATCTAATAAAAGCTTGTATTTAATGGTGAACTACTAGATGCTGGTTGATGACATTGGTGATGTCACAATTACTAATGATGGCGCAACTATACTGAAGATGTTAGAAGTTGAGCATCCTGCTGCCAAGGTCCACACCTGGTCCTGGTTGTGATTCACATATTTTAGTCGTGTTGCATTAAATTTTGATGATTGTTTATTAACACTATAACGATGATTCTAGGTTCTTGTTGAACTTGCTGAACTTCAAGATCGAGAGGTTGGAGATGGGACAACATCAGTGGTTATCCTGGCTGCTGAGTTACTCAAGGTGGCTTAGAGATTGTGACTGTTGAGTTCTTTTTGCAGTTTATATTAGAATGTGAATTGTTGATGAGTTGCTATCCTTTGTTACAGAGAGCAAATGATCTTGTGAGAGATAAGATTCATCCAACTTCTATAATCAGTGGCTTCAGGGTAGTGAATAACTAAACATTTTAAAATATTTGTTTTTTGTTCTTCAGTAGTAGCCCATGTATAGCAGAATTATTTTCTGTAAGCATTTCAGTTTTTATATATATCAAAGTATATGGTTCTAAAATATACCAATTAATGTTTCTCAATATCTCTTGATAGCTTGCAATGAGAGAAGCTTGCAAATATGTTGAAGAAAAGCTTTCTGTAAAGGTATAAACCTGTTAATTAGTTTGTCGATATTGTATACTTTCAAAGTACTAGTACAATTTTCAATTTCCTCTGCTCACTTAGTAAGGATGTCATGTCCACATTCAGATTGAAAAACTTGGCAAAGAATCTCTTACAAACTGTGCAAAGACAAGCATGTCCTCAAAATTAATTGCAATTGACAGTGACTTTTTTGCGAATTTGGTAAGGTCAACACAATTACTTCTTGTCTTTCTGTTTAACTTGTCTCTTACCTTTGACCTGATTGTACATGTATATCAGTTATGTTATGTTAGGTGCTCGTCACTACTACCAAAAGATTAGGCTTTTGGTTACAGGGAATGATCCAAGTGCTATTTCTGTTGAGTTTCTAAGGTCCTACATAGCTTAAACTTTATGATCCATCAAGCAGAAAGCTATTTATATGGCATATAAGAAGCAACATACGTAAACTAGCATGGTATAACAGTGAACAATTTAATATGGTTTACCATCCAAAATACAAATCATTGAACATTGGTATTGCTTAAGGCTGTGCATTAAGTTATATAGAGATTGAGTGAATCCACTGCAAGGTTAAACAAGAGAATGCATCAGATAGAAGCCTCCATACTTTATGACGTGATAATCTTTCCTTATTTGAGTTAGTCACTTGTACATGCTTCCATACTTTATGGATGTAATGGAAATGAAACTGTGGGATGGATGTAAGCTAAGCAAATTGCTTCTGCACTAAGACCCGAGGATTGTGTAGGTTGGAAGAGAGGCTAATCAATTTTTGAGTGTCCCTGTTTATCTATGGCATGATACAACTGGCAGCATAGGGCTATTGTGATACATTACAAAACTTGAATTCTTTGGTTCCTCTTTACCTAAGTTTCTAGGCTAATATAGTTCTTAGCTACCTGTTTTTGCTTCTATATGTAACCATATCATAGTATATATTATGATATAATGTGCTTGTCTTGTGACCTGTTTGTGACCTTCGTTTGCTTGATATTTTTTATAGTTTGAAAAAATATTTTTTTTCTTGAAACCAAAGGATTTTAGTAAAACTCATACTGATTACATGAAATATAGTTTGACTAGTAATTAAAAAAATTGAGGGGCTAGTTTAAGTAAACAAACAAGACCCTTTGCAATTAAGGTTTTAGTTATATTATATCTTGTATTCAATTGAAAAGGGGTATTACTGAAGATATTGTTAATAGGATAAGTAGCAGATAGTTAAAATGGAAATGAACTTAATTATGTGATTGTCATGTGTCTCTTTTGTTCAAAGGGTGAGATTTATATGATTATGCTATGATAAGCAACACTGTTGAGAGTAAAAAAGTAAAGTAGAATGGTTGGGTAATTGGGAATAATATGTGCAGAAAAGTATGATAGCAAAGATGAAAACCATAAGCTAGAAGTTGTATGGGGTTATTGTAAAAGACAAATGAAGAAAATACCATTATCTGTAGCAAATAAGTATCATCTATTTTTCTAGGAGCAATTATGTGTAGCAACACTGTTAGATTCTAAGTTGAATTGATTGTAGCTGAAGCTGTGATGGCAGAGGGAGGATAATTCTAGCCAAACTGTACCAGAGTTTGTGTAATACATGCGCAATGATACATCTGATTATCACTTTAGTTTTAAAATCACTTTATGCACTACATTCGCATCAAATTTATTTTGTGTTGCCTTTACTTTTCTTACTGTGTATTAATATTGTGAAAGTGCATTGTTCTTTGCCTTTATGTATTTAGGCCTAACTGCACCCAAATTCATGAGTCACATCTGCCAAATGAGATGTCAGAGTATTCCCTTTAGTTTTATGCAATCAAGTCATGTACTATATCCACATCAAGTTTAATGTTTATTGCCTTTAATTTCTGTTAACTGACTGAGTAGTAGTCTAATCAATTTGATTTTTTTTGTGATTAATTTTGTGGCAGTTAGCCCTTTAATTTCAGTTCTCTTCTAGTCTTCTTTGTGCTTTATTTTTCTACCTTGATTATGAACTACAGTCTTTTCTTGTATGGGTTGTGGTTGTTGGAATTATACATGTTCATTAGTTTGCGTATATATGAAGTCCACTAGGCACTGATGGCATCATATAAACTGCCCAGGGAAGCTGATATAACAAAAGAGCGAATCCAGAAGCTTCTAAAAGGTGGTGCTAATGTTGTACTAACAACCAAGGGAATTGATGATATGTCACTGAAGGCATGTATTTCTTATACTATGTATATTCTTTTGCTAATGTGTAGTCACTCAATTCTCGAAGATAAATTTTATGCTTGAATGATCTTTGTCAGAAAGGCTCTTGTTTATATTGCATTTCAGATTATGGCATGGTGGAGTATTGTGTGATAAATGGCTCAGTAGCATAGCTAGCTACGTTGGCAATCTATACTAGCTTCTGAAGCAAAGGATTTAAATTTTAACCCATGTTGTGTGGCACAGCAGAAAACTTTCATTTTGTTGTTTGACCAAAACACATATAGGTAATACACCCGTGCTGGAAGATTGGAATCATGTTGCTGGCCACTAGGAGGGAAGATGAGATATGAGGAGAAACTATAAGTGGCTTCAAAAGATGGAAGAGAGTGTATACCGTAAAAGAATGAACAGGAATTTGGGGATCAATAAAGGAAACTAGTGATGTTGACAAAGGAGAATTCGGGAAGGTAACCAGAGGAGATTTTTGGATATTGTGAACCTCACCGGCAGCCAGATTTAGCAACCATGAAAGGGCACTAAGCACAAGGAAGACAAGAGTCCTTGACCTTTTTTTAATACTATTATATTATTTATATGTATTGATTATTTATGTGCTAGTTATAATGTAATTAACTGATATTATCTATCAAATGGATAACTTTATATAATTGATCACTCATGCTGCATTATTAATTATTTTTATGTAATTAATTAATATACAGTATAATTAGTATAATTTATTAATGTCTATTGGTCCGATACGGTATCGCTACTGTAGTGTAGTGTTCTGAAAACTTTGCACTGCTCCATATTTAAAACCTTAAATTAGAAGGTATACCATTAGGTGTTTATACATTCACCAGCAATAATGGAGTATCAAATACATTTTAGCATTTGTTTGCTGATTTTTTCTCCCAACATATTAAGATTCCCTTTTTTTCTCAAGAAAAAATGTCTTGTTCTGCTGACTGAAAGATCCATTTAGCTAATTTTGTTGACGCCCTGAAATTTTGATTCTTGTTTTGATTTCACCCACTGTCAACATCAATTTATCTGCTACTATAAGTCTGAGAACATTTCTGGATTCTGTTGTGCTTGTGGCATTCTCCATTTGGTTCAAGGTAATTATTGATAACCTTGTTATCAATCTAAGGTTATATTATTTAATCCTGTTTGGTTCAAGTAATAAGTGATTTCCAGGTAATGAAGTATGCTCACCATTTCAGCAAATGAGGGGCATAATGAGGCATATAATCCGGAATTATATCATCTCGGAATATTTTTTCTTGATTCCGGAGTTATACATGATAATCTGGTAATCACATAACTAAAGTTATGCATGATAACTTAAATCAAATGCACCAAGTGTTATGCTGTTTCTTCTGAATCTTTTGGATGATAGATCTCAAGTTATGGTTCCTGCTTTTCTCCTTCAGAGATTGACCACCTGAATTGAATTTAATTGCAGTATTTTGTTGAAGCTAGGGCTATTGCTGTGAGACGTGTTCGCAAAGAGGATCTATGCCATGTTGCAAAAGCAACTGGGGCAACTGCAGTAAGATCTTAATTGTTCTAATTGTTTTCTCATTGCACATGGTTGGAATATCACATTTATCGTGTTCATGAATTTGCTCACATATTCATTCCTTCTCATTCACAAACTAATTATATCCAATTGTTCCAAGCGTGGAATTCTTCAGTCTTCATTAAAACTAGATTATCCCTTCTTCTACGGATTATATAATTCTCATTCCTGTCAGATTCTAGACTTTGTTATCTATGACAATATTAGCTGATTTTCTGTTGCATATTCATTTCTTTAATTAGCTGACGTGCATATTCCCATGTTTTGAAAAGAAAGTAAACTGAATGATTTTTCCCCTCAAATTTTTGTTGAATATTGCATATACTTGCTATGTACAATGTGAAAATGCTCCACAATGTTCGAAGATTTCACGGGAAGTTGAATTTTGCCTATAAATGCTAAGTGCCACTGACAAATTAAAGCTTCCGTATTCAGCATTGCTTAGGCTTCATAACATACTTCCAGTTTCACATTTTGAGCAACAGTTTTTTATTTTTTTCCCTTGAAAAAAAATATTTTCTTATAGATTGAGATTAACTATAGTGTTGATTTTAACAATATATAAAATAAAACATAACTAATGCATTTTATAGCTTTTTAGGCAAGCAATAAACTTGTATGCGTAAAATGTGTTTTTAACACATTTTATTTTATTTTTAAATTTTATGTTATATTTCAATGCTGTTTTATTTACAATTTTTGTATAATACATGCAACCTTTATCATTCCGAATTTTATTTGCCTTCTGTAATAAATTATTTAATTGAATTATACTCTTCCATCGGTATGTGCCTAGTTTACTTGGTACAGTGTATATTGTGAAAGAACTAATGAGAATGACAAAATGATGTGGTTTTTGTCCACACTTTTGTAACTTATCCTTTTTTTAATCTTGTTTTTATTGCATCAGAGTACTATTAGACAACTATGGATATGGAGTGTGGGAATTTAATATTGCGACAACAGCAGATGCCAACTTAATTTCATTAAGTTATTTTGGCCTTATATTCAAGATTTTTATGGCTTCTTATGAGATAGTATGGTATGCCTCAAAATATTGATAGCAACTAACTCACCATCAGGTTGAGCAGCATTGTTCATCAAGTTGTGCAGCAGCAGTTCTAAGGGCATAACAAAGGAGCATCAAACACTGTGCATTATATATATGTTTTAAACTAGTGTTCGCCACTGACAGAATGATAATGTTATTGTCTGATATAAAGATGGATGAGAATATGTGGAAGCCTTTAGTTTCTCTTCACTGAAACTTCACTATTTTATTAGTATAACATTTTCAAAGTCCATATAGGTCCACTCAAGGCGGTTTACATTTTATATTCCTGCAAATTGCAGTGACACCTTCCGGTTCTTTAAAATTGTTGCCTACTGTGTAGGTAATCTAGGATGATGGGTTATCTTGTTGGAATTTGTCTAGGAAAAATTTAGGTGAGCTGATATGCCATTGTCTTTCATAGTAAAGGAAGAATTCCTTGAGTACAAGGAGGTAAGGAGGAAACAAAGAAAACAAGCTAGTGGTTATATAGTAAAAGTTTGTTCAGAGATGAAACTGAAAATGTTCCTTGGATTCTAATATCAAGAAAAAAATCCCAATGGACTCTGTTGAATCTAATTGTGTTGGTTTCAATTTTGTGGATCTCTATCAGGTTTCAATCTTGCAGAACTTTGTGATCCAACTTCATTAGTTTTATGCTGATTGCTAAATATATATCTTGGACTTATTTAGGGAAGACACTGCATTTCTTATATTTTAAAGTCTTTATATAGTGCATAGTCACTGTGCTCTTCTAATTTTCAATTACTTGAATCTGTAGGCAATTCAGCGTTTTGTTTGTTGATTTTTATGTTTATGTTGCTGCAGGTTACCACATTCGCTGACATGGATGGAGAAGAAACATTCGACGCAGAACTTCTTGGCCATGCTGATGAGGTTGTAGAGGAGCGCATTGCGGATGATGATGTAATTTTGATTAAGGGCACAAAGAACTCCAGTGCTGCAAGTGGTTTCATCTTGCTTATATTTCTTGTGACTTCCAGCATCTTGTATGTTGTATATTGACCATGGAAGTTTCTGCACCAGGTCTCCTTAATTCTTCGAGGTGCTAATGACCACATGCTTGATGAGATGGATCGAGCTTTACACGATGCATTGTGCATTGTTAAGAGGACCCTTGAGTCAAATACGGTAAACCATATCATCAAAATCTTGCAGATGACTATAGCATCTTTGTTGCATGACTATCTAAAGGTTATTGATTGTCTAGTTTTGATTGGAGTCTATTATTAGAAAAGAAATGAAAAAAAAAACAGCCTGGTGCACGAAACTCTTGTTAATATGGGATCCCGAGAAAGAGTTTATTGTATGTAGTCTTATCATGATTTGTAAGAGGTTGTTTTTGCGACTTGAACCCATAATCTCTAGGTCACACAGTAACACTTTTAGTGTTGCGTCAAGGCTCAAGTGATTTTCTTCTTTCTCATCTCTTTTTCTATAGCTAGAGTCTGGAATAATTTTATGGCTCCCACTCCAAAGCTTCTAATTTGACCTTCATATTTCCTAAAAGAGTGGTTGCTCTGATACTTTGTTGCATTTTTTGAGGAACACTTGGATTTTTCAGGTATGGTCTTCACTATGACCATCATACTTGACCTATTGTTTGTACAAATAGGGAATGCCATTAACCATTGCCAACTCAGTCCTTCAGAAAGTGCATTCTATGCTACTGTCTGCTATCCTGCTGAGCCCTGGTCCACACGTCATAGATGCATCTTAATTCAACTTATGCAGATAAATCAAAGAGGTTTTGTCTAGGTCTGGTCAATCCCACATGCTTATATTAGTAACCTATTAATTGAGGCATAAAATATTGTTTTAAGCCTGAGTTTCAATCCCTAGCTGGAGTGGTGTAATTTTGGTACCATGCCATGTCAATACTTGACATGCATCAGCACACTTAAACATGTGCTGAGATAAACTCATGAGTTATAATCCTATAATCATTTTCTACTTGTTTCAAAAGGAGTCTCATGCATAGGATGTGAGCAACGTATTTTTAATTTTCCAAGATATAGATTATATACTGCTTCCAGAACATACACATTTAGAACTATATTGTTCACATGCCCATAAAGATTTCTGGGTTAATCATGAGGTGCAATATCTGGATTCATCTTGGTTTCTCTGACTCCATCATCACCCTTCTTCACTACTACTTAAATTGGTGATTCCTCACTTTACCTCTCATTTTTCTAGTGTTTTATCCCCCTCCATGTTTAACAAATGAAATTGAAGGATAAGCCATGGGAAGAGGATTTTGTTTGTCTTGATTGGACGCTAGACAATATCAGTTTAGACATGCTCTGTCTCATTTGGCAACATTGTAACTATGTTGGCACAGGTGATACAATGAAATTGAGCGGTTACTGGAACAGACATTTAATTGTGCTGGATGCAGACCAACGCTTGAAACCATTCTTGATTTGGATTTCACAAGCTTTGTATTTTAATAAAATATAGGTTGTAGCTGGTGGTGGTGCAGTTGAGTCTGCTCTGTCTGTTTACTTGGAATACCTCGCCACAACTTTGGGATCTAGAGAACAACTGGCAATTGCAGAGTTTGCAGAATCTCTTCTAATTATACCAAAGGTTATGTGTTTTTATATAATTTTATGCATTATATATCAAGTATTTATACATAGCCTTTATACTAAGCTTAAGTTTGTGCAGCAGGTGCTAGCTGTTAATGCCGCAAAAGATGCAACAGAGCTAGTTGCAAAACTTCGAGCTTATCACCACACTGCTCAAACCAAAGCTGATAAGCAGCACCTATCAAGGTATCCGGCAATTTTTTGGTTTTTTCTTCTTTTTTTTTTAACATATTGAGACGCACAATGAAACATATCTGATATGAAATTCCATTGATAATCTAAAGCCTTTTCGTCTATTCACTTGTGGCAGTTAGTGTCGATTGTTTATCTTCCTTTTCTTGTAATTTCACAAATGTTGTTTTTGGTCATTTGATCATTAATATATAGAAAATGGGTGCAAAGGCATTTTTCTGTTCAATAACATGGTTTTAACAAAAATCCTTCACATTGTTTATTCACGATTGTTTGGTGGTTATAAGCTGTGAAAATTTGTTTACAGCTCATTGTATTCTTGTGTGTTCTTTGTATACAGCATGGGACTGGACCTGTCCAAGGGTACAATACGAAACAATCTTGAAGCTGGAGTCATTGAGCCTGCGATGAGCAAAGTCAAGATCATACAGGTAATGAACATATGCTATGTATAAATGCTTTTATTATTGGGAATATAATGGTAGATCCAACATGTGTATTAGGTAAAACATCTTTAATTTGTAATCGAATAGTTCTTCACTTTTATGTGATTCAGCAAGTATGCAAAAAAAAAAAAGAGTAAATGGAATATTATTGTCTTGTTTTCATTGTAGTTTGCAACGGAGGCAGCTATAACAATTCAGCGCATTGACGATATGATTAAGCTTATCAAAGATGAGCGTGATAACGAAGATGATTAGATCATTGTGACGGTGGAAGCGAGTTTGCTGGATTTTGCCCCTTTTTCTTTCCAATCATCTCGTAGCTTTTGTTGCAGTTTTATTTTATAAATTGTTTAGATTAAACGCCATTCTGAAGTATGTTTTCATTTTCATTTTCACTTCATATTCCTTCAGGACGGTTACTCTTGGAGCAAAAAGGCGATACGCTCGCCCTCAGCGCTCCCGTCGACCGGTCCCACGGCCATTACGAGGGAGGTAAATCCATGAGGAAGCTATGCCCCTTAAACGGTTGGCTAGAGTAGAGGGGACTTCAAGACGGTTACTCAAACTTCGTTGTCATGGCTGATGAGGAAAAGTTTTGTAAGTCACATCGCAATTGAAAATAGTTTTTCTTACAATTTAAGCTATGTTGTTCGGGTGGAATACTATGGCAAAATTCTCACATAATACTGCTAATTGGCCCCTCCGTTTTTTCTTAATTCTCAAAATGCACTCCTCTCTTTACGTATGCAAGTACTTGTGTATTTTTTTTTCTTATTTTGGATTGGTTGACTTATTATGAAAAATTGAAATGAATTGTTTTGAACTCTAGTTTTGGTTTAAAATACATACTATGTTCACCTTATTTGTCATTATGATTTTATTAGGACATAAAATAGTTTTATATATTGTACAAAAGGCACCTATTCTATCTGATACATGCTATAGTAGAGCATCAAATCATGCCATCCATACATGGTAAAATATTAATTATCTCACAAACAGTAGATCCCTTTCTGTTCTACTAGAATACTTGAAGATAATAAAAGTGGAACTAAAATCATACATAATCAAATTTTTGTTGAGAATTTAAAAAGGAATATATTTATTTCTCTCCATGTCTACCGTAGAAGTAATTATTCTGCAAGTGAAAATTTGAAAGAAAAAAAAAATGGAAACGAAAGAACTAATACACTTGACCAACATCTTTACATTTGTGTTATTCACTACCTTAGAGTAGAGTGTTCTGTCTCCTTCCACAATGTTACCTTCGATTGCTTCATTACCATCATCCAATGCTAAGAACAATTCTTGCCCAGGCGACTAACTACCTGCAGCCTTGGCCAACAGCAAGCGATGCCCAGTATCGACCACCGCACTCAATCCGATAGCAGTGACAACTCGAACTGCTTCAAATCTCATTGTGGCTCATTAGGACTGCATCCACCCATCCAAGCACAGCAGCCCAACCCCAGCATAAGCTACAACGGTCAAAGGTACAAGTCAACGAAGGTCAACATCAGATGCCTGCAACAAGAAATCAGATGTTTTAGAAGCACACGTACAAATACACAAAATATCTGCTCAAGTCTAAAACGTCTGACACATTCACTTCGAGATAAACCAGTACATGAGGGGGTTCATAAAATATAAAAAGATGATAGTGAAATTGGAAATGCAGCCCAGGGCTATGGTGCAATAGGAAGTCCAATTTGGTTCTCAAATATTCAAGATTTAATACTTACTCAATGTATTTATAAATTTTTTTTTAATACTTACTCGATGCATTTATAAGATTTTTTTCTAAATAGAGTAACAAGGACAGAGCATATCTCGCTTAAAAATTATTTAGCACCTGTTAAAGATCCATAAGGTAGAATCCGATCATTCTATAGGCTTCGATATGGACCTGCCATAATGTGCCACTAAATACGTTTATACACATAGCCTGAAGATGTGCATGAATGTGCATAAAAGGAAAAGATTATTACCCCAGCTCCAAAAGCAAAAGCATATGTTTAAGATAAGTTTTCATTATAGAATAAAACACTGCTGTCTCTTATTGCTGAATCTCATTTTGCAAGTGTGTAGATTTTTCACATTAGTATAATTGTCAAAAAGATATCAAAAAAGAATTTTTAAACATTGCAAAGATATTCTGAATATTATGTTTAAACAATGGCCTTCAGTTGCATATGTGTCTGCCAAAGAAAGAGGGAGGGGGCGTGGGATTCTAAGATTTAAGGATATGGAATTTGGATCGACTGGCTAAAGTGTTTTGGAGAATACAGTCTAAGGCAAGGCTGATATGCTATGGATTAAATGGATACAAGGCAAGGCTGATACGCTATGGATTAAATGGATACATCACAAGTACCTGAGATGCACGGATGTTTGGAGCTGAAAGGTGAACCACTTGGATTCTCCACTGATTAAGAAGAAGCTGCTACATATACAGGATTTGGTCTTAGCTACAGGGGCGACACTAGAGGATGCTGAACGGTCATGTGATTACCTGTTGGATGCTGGCACGGAGGAGGCTTCCAACTAGAGACACACTGGAATATTTAAAAAATCAACAATATACTTTTTCTGAGCAAGTGAAGGAGACACAGGAACATATATTTCTTTAGGTGTCTGCAACAAAAGCTATGGCAAAAGATCAGACAATGGCTGCATATGAAGAAGGAGATGTCCACCTATAGGCAGGTCATGTGTATATTTGGGAGGCTACAAAGGCGTGATACTTGGCCTTGTCGACAGTCATTTGTTTGGAAAGACGTGAATTGATGAAGTTGTTTTGGGGAGGATCAATTGGATGGTGAGAGGCGACTGGATGGTGAAAGGATATTTAAATATGTGCAAATTCATGTGTACAAGTCATTGGGGGTCTCTTATCTGATACTTTATCAGGAATGAGGGGAGCTTAAGGATCTAACTATGTATTTGTTAATTGAGCTTAATGGGTATTTTTGCTTATAAAAAAAAACAATGCATTTAGTTGCTAATGCTATCTGTGAAAACCATTGGCTGTAAATGCACATGTGATGGGTGAATTAGGGGACATCATCATCCTCTGTAAAATTCAGAATTTGATAAACATGGAAATTTATTTACATGTAAAACAAAAATAATTTTACAACCTTCCCTCAT